>JARACY010003508.1:0-32741 GCA_029255725.1 Scrobipalpa atriplicella | reverse complement strand
CAGTAAAATACTTATTGCTAAAACATAGTTCGTTATAAAATTTCAGTTGTTTCACTATTTTTTGTTGGATTTTCCGTGGAAATAAAAATATTTTCCAAGAAAAAGCAATCTTCCAAATAATATCAGACCAATTCCGCCGTCACTGCGTTTCATGTGACAAACAAATACACTTACCCAATTATAACATTAATATGGACGTACAAAATTGATTTTCCATTGCACCTGTGATTAATCCAATCAATATCAGCGGTAACAAATGAGTGGTATTTTATTATATGTCACTAGAGGGTGCTTCGGAATGCAAATGTATCGAATATGTTCGAGGCCATTTGTATAAAATTCTTGATGAAACTACAATCGATATACATTGCGTGGATACATATGCTTGTATTTATGAAGCGAGCTCAAGATTGAGAGCAATATTAAGTATGGATTTGACAGGCCGTTTTGGCCGTTTGGCCGCACTCAAACTCGTCAATTTTAAGAGCTGATTTAATACGGGCCTTAGTATACTCCCTAGTATGTTACATGCTGGACTATAGGAGTGATAAAAAACAAAGAATGTTATAAAATATAAATGTAAATGAAAAACCAGCAAACATAACCAGAACAGTGCATTGAAATTAAGGCGAGAGGTTGACAACCTCTCACTTTGGAGTACAGAGATTGTCAGATCAGAGATAATATACAAAACTATCAGAAACAACCTTCAATACTTGTCAGGCGTGATAGGACGACCTTTGTTTAGGTCGTTGAAGCTTTACGTACCCCGTTAAGTGCAAAGGCATGAGTGTATGTATGTATTATCTTTCTGGCTGCGCAATGTATATCGAATTGTACTCGTATTTTTGTGGATTAAATATTGATGTATGAACCAACGTAGAGGTGGCCGAAGTGTATTTATCGTAGAAAAAAGAGGTGTAGAAATTTAACAGATAATAATTGTATTACTTTTTTACTTAGACGCCCCAAAAGTCAAATTTAGATAATTTTTTTTTTTTTTTTACGAAATTCTCTAAGCAGACGTATCTTTAATTCATCACTATTATTAGCCTTATTATAACTCTGACCCACCGTTCACCAGACCTCTGGCATCTGGGCACTATATTATACTTTCGGTGATAAATTTTATATCCATCTTTTCAATTGCCTTTTAACTGCTCTTTTATTATTTTTCATCACAAATTTATATACAATTATCTGATAGGATTTATTTCAGAAGGGATGAGTTGTCAGTCCATCTTCAAATTGCAATTCACTGAACTGTAAACTTTACTGGCTTAAAAGCTACTAAGTATGGTTCAGGAAATATAATTTGAGCCGATTTGTCATACAATTTGATTTGTACGTCAAATCGGCTCAAATTATATTTCCTCAACTATACCTATTTACCTAATGCTCGTAAAAATCTAGGAAGTGAGTATACAAACATATTTGAAATATTCCATAAAATTCGCCGAAACAACTTTTAAATATAATTTGTTAAATATAGTATGTTAAACATCTTTTAAATATAAGACTAGGCTACGGTTTACGCTTATGTTTTTCTTGTAGTACTTAACTTACATTATTTCGTCTTTTAGCATCCTTTCACTTATTATACATGTTCCCACACATAAATTACACATAGAAAATAAATTTAATTACAAAACCATTCCATGAGGTACAGTTGCGTTCCGCCATTTTCACTGCAGCAGATATTTCTTGAAAATTTAACACTCTGACTGCCGACTTACTTTATTGAGTGTATTTTTTTACGTAAAGTGTCCAATAAATTTAGTTAGGTTTGTACAGATGATAGAAAACAATATACCCATGGATACCTAATCCTTACAAATATTCCCAATGTCCCTAATTATATTTTGCTTAGAAACATTGCTTTTTATTTATTTTAGGTCAAAAATTAATAATAAATCCTGACTCCTTAAATTGAAAAAATCCTCCAACAATTAAGTTCAACTTCATCTCTCTAGCATTTCCTGTATTCAAAGAGGGAAAGAGGATACTGTTTATACACAGAGCGACTGTCATGGTTTTAGCAATGTAATCCGTACTCTAATTTCACAAAACACCTGTTTTCTAGCACCAGTTTTGTATTTTTTGTAGATTGCCTACAACGGTAACTTCGCTAAATGTCCCTTGGTCGCAAAATGTCCCTTTCTTATAATGTCTCTTTCGTAACATGTCCCTTTTTTCAAAGTGTTCCTTTTCGCAAAATGTTCCTTTGGCAAGACGTTCCTTTGAAAAAATTCTAAGTCTGTCTCGTAGGCCCACCATTTGAACCCAATCTATCAAAAAGGAACATTTTGCGAAAAGAGACATTATGAGAAAAGGGACATTATGAGAAAAGAGACATTATGAGAAAAGGGACATTATGAGAAAGGGAATTTCTGCGACGTAAGGGTTACAACTTGTAAAACTGCTATGCAAGTTTCCCTAGCAGTTAAAGTATTAAAACTGAGGTACTAATTTTCTCCCTCGACTATGTTATTGAAATAAGACTTTAGTGCTTTTAACTGCATTTCTGGAATAGGTAAAACTAATGGCAGCTTAGAAGCTAGTAATTACTGGTTTCCGTATTTGTTATTCAATTAGTTCTGTTCAACTGCCTCCGTGGTCTAGTGGTCTGAGCCATGGGCTCTCGATCCGGAGGTCCTGGGTTCGATTCCCAGGGGTGGGAACACAAAGTTGATATTTGTTAATTTATCATTTTTGTGATATTTTCCCCAGTTTGGTTAGAACATTGCAGGCTGAATCACCTGATTGTCCGAAAAATAAAGGGTTCAGAAGGCACGTTAAGCCCGGTCACGGTTGCTGTCTTTGATAGTGGTTGCCTATTAGCTGCGGCGGTTTAAAAACTCTGTCACCAGGGTTCATCGGGTCGATCGACTCGAAACCCACACGGCAGAAGAAGCTAGTAATTACTGGTTTCCGTATTTATTATTCAATAAGTTCTTAGTAGTGAATGTACCTACTTATAGTGATGTTATACATGTGTGTCTGTTAATTGATAACTGCATTTGCTGGAAACCATTAGACGAGAAATGAGTTTTGTAAATGAGAGGGTTTCCAAGAAATCAATAGGCTTTTTATCATGTTAATGGTAATTCATAAGTGCATAACCCTTTACCTAGTTTTGACGACCCGCATAGCCTAGTTGGTAGTGCATCTGCCTGCTACGCAGAGGGTGCCGGGTTCGATTCCCGGCCGGGCAGACATTTGAATGATGAATTTGAATGTCTGTTTCTGGGTGTGGCTGTTCTTTGTGGTTGTTTCTGTGTATGTCCATGGCACCCCGATACAGGGAATCCTAGTGGGGGCTATGAGTGTGATTGAGTTAAGTACCTATTTGTTACTGTAAACTAAGTTAGTAAAACGCGATAAGATACCTGATACATACTTAAAATCATACATAGGTATATCCCAAAGAGGATTGACAAATGAAAGTATTAAGCGTTTTCGCCAAATTTGCAAATTTCGATTATGATTAATGACCCATAATCATAAATAATAATCATAATAAAGTGATCAATATCCGCAATGCTTTGCAAAATGTGATACTATACTATCGATTTGGCAACAACACAACTTAACAGTATATTACGACCATCCTTTTCTGTTCTCTTAGAAAAAATGAGAGGAATTTTCCAATTTGTTCTAACCAATAAGCAAGATTTCAATTTACAGAACGGAACAAGTTAAGCAAGGACATTCAGGTTTTATTGAAATAAATATTATATTAAATATTTTATGTTAGTATTAAATTATTAATTGATAACTTGGAACAGAAGTCGACGACCCGGCTAAGCTGGTATTGGCTCCGATTCGACGGAAACACGATTAAACTAAAATAAAACCAATCTTTTTTTTTTCTGCCATAAGAATACAAAAAGGGACAGCAATATAGACGATCTAATTTTAATCCCGTCAGTTACAATTCGTTCAGAAATTTCAAAGGATTTTGATCGATACCCTCTCATAACACGACTTATTATCCATAGATTCTTGATTTGACAGAATTATAATTAGTTCGTCCATAGAGCCGCCCTTTTCTGTTTTCTTATGGCAGAAACTGTAAGATATGTTTTTATTTTAGTTTAATCGTGTTAGCGGAACGACCTTTGTTTAGGTCGTTTTTGGTCTGCCTACCCCATTAGGGATAAAGGCGTGATTTTATGTATGTATGTATGTACCTAATCGTGTTACCGTCGAATCGGGGCCATTGCTATTAAATATACTCACGTAGTTCTAACTGAAGAGGCTTCGGCGACATTTTATAAAAGAAGTATAAAGAAGGCGGTGACTATAGTTCTGACTTTCATAGGATAGAGTGCATTAGATAGCGGAATGTTACTTTGAATAGAACTGAAATGACTTAATGGGAAAATATGTCCTACTTAAGCGGTATGCCTTTGCTGTCGAATAATACCTAATTTTCTAGATGTTTTTTTTTTAAATGTAGATAGGTACTTACTGGAAATTGTTTCAAGAATTTATTTTAAGTACACATTAAAATTTACATACTTAGAGCTATTAGCAAATAAATGATTTCTACATGTAGTAACAAAAATAACAGTGAATTAAATAACTGGATACATAGCAAAATTAAATCAAAGTTCTATATTTTATAAGGTACCTACAATAATTATCACAGAAAATAGACAAACAAACACTTCGAACACACAATACTATAATTTATTCACAAGTTGATTAAAATTTTCGCATTTTACGCGTTAGCAATCGAAAAAGGATGCAAAACTTGCTATGTCTTGCCTTAAACAGTAAAACTTCATGAACATTAAACTTTTATATAGCCGTAACTAGCATTATTAAACTTAAGATTTACTACATAGTGCTCATTGTTAACCAGTTTTCAAGTGTTTATGCTACAAGTGTAGGATAATAAATAGCGGGTGTTAAAAATTACTATGAAGGATAAGAGTGAGCGATTACCACGCCTATTTTAATTCAAGATAAGGAGAGATACGAGCAGCGCAAAATGATTCTTGTGTCCATTTTCCTTGCGAATTTGAACAAAGAGTACTCATCTCCCGGGGTCGGCTACCTCATATAGGGGATTGAACGAGGGTACTGGTTTTCACACAAAGCGACTGCCATCTGACCTCCGCAGCCCAGAAGGGAAACCAGACCCAATCCTGGATTAGGTCAGAGTTTTCAAGCCGCCAAAGCTTAGCACTGGCCTCTGATATGGCTTAACGACTAAATTATTAAATAAATAAAATAAAAAAATAAAATAAAAACGTTTATTTGCCTTTAGAAATTACAAAACACAAAGTTGCTTTCGAACTAGAAGTTGCTTTGCTTTGCTTTCTATTATAATATAATTCTTTCTATTTATGAGTATATATCAAATTACGCTAACTGCGCGAGCGAGAAGGTTAAAAAGCCAAGCCAAGACTGTAGTGAGTGAAACTAAAGTCTTTACAAATACCAACAATCCCATATACACTAAAAAACAGATGTGATTAAAACTAGCTTCCATTAATCACTTTTTAATAATACCACAGAATATATTATAGTTCTAGATAAATAAATAGATAAATGCCACTTCTACTTACCTATAGCTTTAATAGTCTTGGTTCTGTGCCGGTCGTCGTGGCCATTTTTCAAATTTACGATTTTATAAACTGTCCGGACCATATCTGACTTTATAGTTACCCTAATAAAGAGTGTAACACACTATACGGGATGCAATCAGCATGTAAATGCGGCTCTCACTGGCCGAAGCAAACATCGAATATTGATCGCCGCATTATGATAATGTAAAGTTTAAAACGTTGACGGTCTCTAGTCGCTAGCCGGTTGCGGCTAGTGTGAACGTCCTGTCGTTTGAGCTGAATTTATTGTCTGTGTTGTGGGGTGAAGAGCAAAGTATAGGGCAATCTATGATTAGTTAAAAATAAAGTTGGTCGCTGATTTTTCAGTGTCCTTTCATAAAGTATTTTAAATCTCACGACTGCCGCTCGACCATACTTGTGGTTGTGTAGTGTATGTTACACACAATTCCTGAAATCGCTCATTGGCCGGAAAAAAGGACAATTCGCGGATTGGTAATTGCAAAACGCACAATCCGCGAAATGTCTTTTTACTTCGGCCATATAAATACAGGTTTACTATGCCAAACTCACACACACTAAGGCAATGTGCGTGTAGGTACCTACACACACAAATATGGCAAAGCGGTAGCTAGCCGTGAGATAAAACAACTATAACACATTTTGCATCTAGCAAAAGTGCTCATTCGTATCGTAAAGATAAGCTTTGTATGTAGAATGAATAAATACAAACATGCCTTTCGAATATGTTTATCTACTTATCAATGTTAATTAATAAAAAAGTTAAGAAAAGTTTTCACACATGATTTATGTTCTCTTTGCAGGACATAATGCGTTTAATCCATGACAGATATCTGCTCACCGGTGTATACAATATTGTTGAGTAAGCTGGGCCTCGGCACACTCCGATGATTTTATTTTTAAAAAGCGCAGGCCCACCTGAATCCCCATGCTGTTGTCGCTGAGTTTTTTTAGAACATTTCGATTGAAGGCACAGAAATGGCGAAAACAATTTTTTATTTCGCATAAACTCTTCATCGCACTTCACTATTACAGCTTCTCCTTCCTGAGGAAGTTTTACATCATCCAGAGGTTGATTCTTTTTAAATATAGCTATATCATTAAAATTTGTATCATTAAGAGTACTCCCTACTCCTACGTAGCGAACAGAGCGACCTATTAACGACATAAAGTCAACAGCTGACAAATACCCTATTGGTACTGGTACATCTATGTGCTGAATCTCTAAAAGAGCAATATCATCTTTGCGATTTTTCAACAGACTACTTTGCGGAGTGAATGTAAATATATTTATTATATCCTTATATAGTGATGACGAATTTGGTGAGATTGTAAGATTTCCATATAACACTCTCAGATCTTTTATTCTCCTGTCTTGTCTTATTTGCCAAACGCAATGTGAAGCAGTCAGTACCCAATTTGTTGCTATCAAACTTCCAGTGCACTTTCTTATGTATGTCGTATATTGTTTAAGAGCTAGTGCTACTATGTAAGGATATTTATTATTTACATCACTCACTCCGTCAAAGACCCTTACTGCGTGTCGTCGTTTCCATATTGTAGTTTTATTCATATTTGCATCATCCAAAACAAATTTTATTTCATAAGGATCAGGTTTAGATTCCATATACAGTTTTTCACTGATCAGTGCACTTGGATTCGTCACCGATGGTAATGCCAGCTGTTGAAAATGTTTCTGAGGTTGCATGTTATACGAGTAATTTTTATAAAACCTTTTTGGTGAATAATATAATTTCGCTGTAACATGATCAAGTATTACAACAGAAGTGCATACTATTAGAAACATTCTTATCGTATAAGTTTTACTTTATTTTTATGAATAAAAAATAAGTTCAGTTAGGTAAACTGGCAATTGTTATCGATAGTATTTTTCTAGTGATTTATGATATTTTTATTATGTGTGCGAGGTATTTATTACCAAATCTTTTTAGAAAAACCGTTGAAATTGTAGTTTATTTCTAGAGACAGATGGTTCTAAAGCTTTATTATTCTTTAAAATTAGTAAATACGGTAAATTTACTGAGGTTTTCCTTTATGGTATGTGTGTTTGATATTTTTTAGTTTATCATTGTTATTTAGACAGCTTCTTTTATTCTAAAGATACTCTTATCATGTGCATGCGTGTCACACCCACATTTCCATACAATGGCGCCTGTCTATCAATCTAGCTACTACTATCAAATCCCTACTCCGAAGTATATTCATTTGAGACGTGGCAAATAGGCGAGTTGAATTAAACTTTACCTACATGAAAATGTAGAAATAAAAAGAATTTAATGGAGTATCCTTCTACCTGCAGCAGCAACAGCGTTTACGAGGGTACCCATTTTATTTTTGAATCTTTTCTTGTGACTTTTATTTAAAACACTCTTGAAATCGTTGCCTTTTGTCATTTTAAGTAGACCCTTCTATTTTCCTATTTCTCTCATTACAAGTACTTGGGTACTGAGAAACTCTAACACCAGGGTTCGTCGGGTTGTTAGACTCGAAAACACACGTGATAAAAAGAAGAAGCGTTTCTTTTTCTCGATCTTCTCGTATCATAAGGCCATGTCCACCCAGAAAACTTTATGGTCACCAGTAATTCTAAGGTCATAGCCACACTGACCACACCATAAACATTGTAACTCAATGCATTCTCTGTCAAATCCAACTAGCTTTACAGTTAGCCATAAACTCCACAGTACTAAAACCTGTTGGTGTTAAATTATCGGTATAGTCCTCTTCTTATCGTGTGGGTTTCGAGTCGATCGACCCGATGAACCCTGGTGTCAGAGTTTTTAAACCGCCCAATAGCACAGCTAAAAGACGCCTGTCCTGAAAATTTCACTAAGTGATAAATTGATATCAACTTTTGTGTTCCCCCTGGGAATCGAACCCAGAACCTCCGGATCGGGAGCCCATGGCTCAGACCACTAGACCACGAAGGCAGTAATCGATATAGTCTACTTCCACGCTGGGCTGAGAGCGATAAAAAAATTAGTATGCCAGCAGCGGCATCTCCTCCTGGACATTCTAAAAACTTGTCAGACGTGTGGCGGAATAACCTATGTTTAGGTCTTTGACGCTCTGCCTACCACATTAAGAGTAAAGGCGTGACTCTTTGATGTATTTATGAATGTGGCTGTATAGCTCATCATTCTTATAAACATCTTTGGAGTAACCAGGAGGGAACCATCATTGATAGTTGGAATGATGGTGCGAAGAGTCTTGCGGTTCCTAAGCTCTGTCATTGTGAATACGTTTTATGGCTAAATTTATGGCAACACTAATGGATACCCGTGGCTTTGTTGAACATGAGGTGTTAGACGGGAAAAGTGTACCTTGTCATGTTGTATTTCATTCGTTTCGATAAGAGGCTGTTGACAGTTTTCAATAAGTTTTATTGCAGTAGATGATGTAGGTACTGTACTATGTTGTTTATTACTGATTTTCGGTCAGCTGTTCCTGAATGTTTACTTAACTTTTTTTTTAAGAGTCTTGGCGTGGAAACAAGTCCTTCAGCCGAAATCACTTCACAGTTAGTTTTTCATGTTTTAGGTTGGTTGACAGTTGATAATACGGCCTTTATTGCCCTGTTAAGTAAGAAATATTTTATGCACCTGAGGAATCACCGTTGTCACTATGGAGCACGTTACAAAGTTATGAATCTTCCTTATTTATTAGGAACTCTAGATTTTTTTTTCTCTACCTGTATGCTCTTTTCCCTGTCATTGCTCTAGAAGAGTACAGTTTCAAGCTGGAACTTAGCGAGCGAAAAGGGAATAATACTTTATTTTTTTATTTGAAGTAATATTCAAAACATATCAACTACACACTTCGCACAAAAGCAATTAGAATTATTAAACGCCAAAACATCACGAACGGTCAAAAAACATTATGTTATTCCACAAATTACAAACGAAACTAAATTAGCTGGAAACAAATATACAAACTTATCCTTTCATGTATAAAAATCCCATCCGTAACAGTCCTTTAAACTAGCCTTCATTCAGCAAGTGCAACGTTAAGTTTGTCAGAGTGGTAGAACAAACTTGACAAAAGCAAATCAAAAACAGCTTCATAAAAGACGACACTGTAAAAATATTATTCTGATAACCGCAAAAATAAGTTTGTTTAAAGCTCCGTATGCATTAGAATAATTGCAATGGGCAACTCCCATGGAGCGGTTATTAAAAAAACATTAGGTTGTGTCATATTAATTAGATTGTAAGAAATTTACGTATATTCAGATGTGAGGTGGGATTTGAATTGTATGGACCTGCCTGACAGTTTAATGTGGATAATCATTCACTTTCATTAAGGTAAAAGTATTTTTATAGACAGATTAAAATATGATGTATTTTAGATTTGTACTTAAATATGTGTATAGATGTCAATGTTAATTTATGACGTTGTGTAAATTTTATAGAACACTTTAAGGCATAACCATGTAAACATAAATTTAAATAGTTGTTAAAATTTTTAACCTAAAAAAACTTTTAAAATAAGTATTGAACACAGTATAGCAGAATAATAACTTAGCAATATTATTTATTACCAAGTACCTATTAATACACAAAGAAGATTTAATGTTACACATAAAAAACTACATCTTGAAGATCTAAGGGGCATGGCAATTAAGAAGCGGTGCGGCGCGGGCGAGGCGGATTTTGCATGTAATTTACTTCTGCGCAGCGCAGCTTGATTTGATGTTTCTATACAAAAACGACGCACCAGCGACGCAAGGGCGCCGCACCGCTTCCTATTTGCCATGTCCCTTAGAGTACCTAGAAAATTAAAAATACTATTTTGGCGTTCGTAAGTAGTTCACTTGCTTAAATTTTATTCCAACATCCGAAAAACAAATTAAAACAAAACGAACCACTTTCTTCTCTACATGCTGCCATAGATTAAATTAATGGCACTGACACAGAAACGATGTCGCCTAATTATAGGGCACCAGCGAAGAAAGCATCGAAATAGACCTGTCACTGCCTAACCTGTATAATTAAACAAGAACAGAAGTATTCTTGACACTGTCTCGAATTACAACATCCACAAAGATGAGTTAATGTACAGAGGTGACAAGTTTAGAAAGTGACTAAATTGTGATGTGAAGAAATGCATAATAAATGAATCCAATGACTCATCACATCAGTTACCATTTTTTTTCTGGCAGAATGTTTTGGGAAGAAAAAGGAAATGACCTGTAACATCCATAAAAGATAATTCTAATACAGACTTTAAGGCCCGTATTTATAATCAGCTCTCAAGTGTGACAGCAAGTTTGAGTTCGTATCAGAAATGTCATTTCAGTACAAAACGATCTGTCAAATCCGTACTTAATATTGCTCTCAATCTTGAGATCGCTTTATAAAAACGAGCCTTAGACAGACAGATATGACGAACTAATAAGGGTTCCTACTAGACCACGGAACATGCATACATGCATGATAGATCCCTGTGGTTATAAGGATCCATAATTTGACTTTAGTACTAAATATTTTCTAAAATAAACCTCCTATCTTCTGCCTGATCTAAGTGCATATTAAAATAAAACAGCTATTTCATGTGAGCGTGGACCTTGAATGTGAAAATCTTATTCGCAACTTTTTTTTCATTTAGTTTGTCTTCTGCAAACCACATCTTCTATTAAAACCTCTCTTAACGCTAATTATTATTTGATGAATGAGTTGGAATCCATGTTTTTAATTAAATACGACATGTGACGGTTGAGAGATGTGCCATTTGGGTAAACATGATATTTCTGAAGCTAAACATAATACTAAAATAAGCTTATACTAAAAGAAGCTAAACTTGTACTGAAATAAGTTCAAGAGACGTTCTTTAGGAATTCTTGAAATTTAACATCATCTTGAAGATCTGTCATGAATTGTATAAACAACAAAAGTTGTCAGTTAATGATGAAGGTTTATTTTTGAGAAAATAAGGAGACAATGGTGTTAATTCAGGACGCACTATTACTAATTCTAATTCTTAGTAGCGCTGTCACTTTCTTAAATTTGACATAAGAACAGGATAGCAAACAAACACGTGACTTTGACATTCTTAATTTGACGTACGGCGCTTTAAATAAGGAATGACCATAGAGCGTGCTCACTAATTTTAATTAATTTAAGCAGTCTTATGTCAGATAAGAAATGTCAAACTCACGTATTTGTTTGCTATCCTGTTCTTATGTCAAAGTTAAGAAAGTGACAGCGCTACTAAGAATTAGAATTAGTAGCTGGACGGCGTGAATTGAGGCCAATGAAAGGCAGTTTCGCTACATCATAATTTTTTTTGTGGCAAATACTATATTTTGAACGATTTTGTATAATATGATGAGAGTTCAATATTATGCTTCTTTTTTACACGGCCCTGACTACTAGATTTAATAATCGAGTTAAAAATATAGAAGTTATTGATTTGAGTAGTCAATTTACAGGCCTGTGACGTCACAACTAACTATTTTCATACACAAAAGCGTTTTCAGTCACATTTTATAAAAAGTTGCTGATTTGACTAGTAGGAAAATAGGGTATTGTAAGAGGTAATTTATTTTTTACTAAACTGCAACTTAAACAAGCAAAAAATTTCAATTTACTTTCGTCCAATTACAATACGAGCAGGTTATCAAAGACTGTACCTGTTAATTTATTGCTTCATCATAAAGTAATTATACACTCGTGCTCCAATAAATTATTATGTACGCAGGAATCAGAGTTTGATACTTTGTTATTAATAAAATTATACTTTAGACATTTAATTCACACACACAAAAGTCGTTTTAATTACTAAAATAAACACTACTATAGAAGGCAGAAAGCATGACCAAAATATCCTTTGTCTACTTAATCATCATCTTCCTAGCCTTTTTCCCGTATTTCACGGGGTCGGCTACCTAATCTAGGGGATTGAACGAGGGTACTGGTTTTTACACAGAGCGACTGCCATCTGACCTCCGCAACCCTTTTGCGGAACCAGACCCAATCCTAGATTAGGATAAAGGTTGTCCTTTGAATTTCTTCGTAGGTGTGTGCAGGTTTCCTCACGATGTTTTCCTTCACCGTAAAAGCGCCGAATAAATGTACATATGAAATTCGAAAACCGAAAATGCATTGTTACGTGGTGGGATTCGAACCACGACCTCCTGCACAGAAACCCGCGGCCCTATCCACTACACCATCCGGGCTTCCCTTTGTCAACTTAAACAAAATTAAAAAAGTATTGCATTTTACTGTTTCATAAAAACATGATCATTAAATCCATTCATTAAGATTTTGATAAGGCATGTTAGAATTACAGCCTCAACATCTAAGTACATATTGGAATATCGTTTTTCCATTTTTACTAAATTTTATTTTTTTTACTCTATGATATTCAATTTATTTTGAATGTCTGGAAGGAACTCCGACTAGTTGTTTCCCTATTTGCCACATCACAATCACAAATGAGGATATGTCGCGGTGGCTATATTGACAGTAAGGTGTTACAGTAGTCGATACCATTATACCATGGTCGATACCACATAACAATTTAATTATAGTTATTAAATGTTTCTATTAAAAATATCATAAAATACTACAATATTATCAATAGCAATAGCCATTTTACATAAAAATAAAGTAAAATAAAATATTGAGTATGATAAGAATGCTTCTACAAGTATGTATTTCTGTTGTATTATTTGATCATGTTATGGCAGCTAAGTCATACTACAAACCGAAAATAAATTTCTACAGTTTTCATGACAATTATAAAATGGAACCTCAGAAGCATTTTCAACAGCTGGCGCTACCGTCGATGAAGAAATCAAGTGCACTGAACAGTGAAAATCTATCTCTGCAAGCAAATCCTAATGAAACAAATTTTGATTTCAATGAAGCAAATGTGAATAAAACTACTATAAGGAACAATCGACGTAATGCACTTAGGGTCGTTGACGGTGTGAGCGATATAAATAATGAATATCCTTTCATAGTAGCACTAGCTTTGAAAAGGGACGCGACGTACAAAAGAATGTGCACTGGCAGTTTGATGGCACCGAATTGGGTACTGACTGCTTCACATTGCGTATGGAACGTAAGAAAGGACAGGAAAACAAAAGATCTGAGAGTGTTGTACGGAAATCTAACCATCTCTCCAAATTCAACATCTTTGTACAAGGATATTGTAAATATATTTACATACGCTCCGCAAGACAATGTGATAAAATTTCGCAAAGATGATATTGCTCTTTTAGAGATTCAGCACATAGATGTACCAATAGCGCATTTGTCTGCAGTAGACTTTATGTCGTTAGTAGGTCGCTCAGTTCGCTACGTAGGAACAGGTAGTACTTTGAATGATACTGATTTTATGAATATTAAAAAACAAAAAAAGTATCAACCTATGGATGATGTTAAACTCCCTCAGGTTGGTGAGGCTGTAATAGTGAAGTGCGATGAAGATGTTCGAATGAACGTGATTACACCGTTGCTGTGCCTTCAATCGAAATGTTCTAAAAGATCCCAGAGACAACAACATGGGGACTCAGGAGGGCCTGTGCTTTTTAAAAATAAAATTATCGGTGTGTGCAGGGGCCTAGTTGATTCAACAATATTGTATACACCGGTAAGCAAATATCTTTCATGGATCAAACATATTACGTCTTATAAAGGAAACAAAACATTATTGAATAAAAATAAGATTAGAACATAGTTTTAAACCAACCGTGACTAGAATTACAAAATATACACTACGACTTTTACGGGTTTCTAATAACGGTGTTAAGAAATACTTACCACATAACCATACAATTTTACTGTTGATAGAATAACATAAAATTGTACAAAAATATCAATAAAAATATTTACTTTAGTTTAACTTATTTTCTGACAAACATAAAAATGAAGTAAGAGAAAGAATATATGATAAGAATGCTTCTACTGGTGTGTACTTCTGTTGTAATACTGGATTGCGTTATGGTTAAAATTATTGGTGTGTGCGTAGGTATACGTCCGAAAGTTCGGTCTTGGAAAGTTCCAACGGCGGAAGGTTGTGTCGTATCGTATACGATCGATGGTTCAATCGCGGAAGATTCCGCCGCGGAACTTACTGCAGGGTGTGTTGCCCTAAGATTGCTGCATCATTCACGTTGACCCCTGATCTAGACTCAAATCAGGAACAAAACAATATTGTTCAAAATTCAAGTGAAACTATGTATGGCTAGTTTCATGTAAGTAGCTGGTCCCGATAAGAGTGTCTACATAGCTTCCTGATTACCGCCGCGCAGGCACGCGACGTTGTCGTCGGCTCTGGGAGGGGCCTTATTATGAATTGCGCTGTGTAGGGCAGCTCTACACTGAAAAATATACTTTGAAAAAAATATTATATTGATTTATGATCAAAGATTGTTATTGATTTTTTACTAACAATGATTCACAACGGTCAGTTGTAGACACAACTTAACATACCTAATTAAGTTAAATCCTGTCACATTTAGTAAGAGATTTTAATCCTGTCAAAGTGGCGTAGTGCTAAAATAAGTAAGACAAAAATGTCGTCCGTCTTATTTTGCGTAACGGCACTTTGATAGGATTAAAATTTAGTCTGTTGATTTTCGGTTTTTGGTCAAGAGTACACTTCAATAATTTAAGTTGTGTCTATACGGCCAAATCCAAATTATCATCTCTTGTGACTTTATAAATCATTATTTATTTCTGCCAAACATGTAACTGTATAATTTATGTAAACTTGTTGAATCCATATTTTCATCGTACGTTGAGTAGTATAGCTTCAAGAGGGTAACAAGTCAAACGTTCGCTTTTATTTTATGTAGAAGTTCAGTTTAATCAGTATTAAAATGACATGATGACTTATGTGTGACAGAAAACGATAACTTGCCTTCTGAATTACCAATTTACTGGTTCGTTAGGGTATGTATTTTTTTTTGCTACTGGTTGGGTATTTCTCTAAGAAAAGTAAAGCCTCTAAGAATTGGCATCCCCACACATAAAAAGAACACAACAAGTTGCTTGGTGATGGATATCTTTGGAATAAATAAAAATCCTAGGTAAATGGGCGCTTTTCCACTAGACGTCACGTCAACGGCAACGGCGACGGTACGGCGACGATCACGTGACAATATCTATGGGAATCGATGACATGCCGTGACGGTGCCGTACCGGCAAGTGGAAAAGCGTGTCATATAATTTCATTGATTTTCATACATTATCTCACCTACGATATCGTCGACGGTACCGTGCCGTCGCTTTTTCCGTTTACGTGCCGTCTAGTGGAAAAGCGCCCAATTATTTATGTTGATGTCAAAAAAATTATATTACAATTTTATGTCGCGCTATTTATATGGGGCAAATGTGCCAGTTGAAAAACAGTAAATTCCATAATTTTACCAATTTCAAAATATGTGTGAATTTATCTGCCATTCTACAGCACTAGACATAGAATTGTAGAAATTAATTTCCACATAAACCTAAACACCCATGCAAAAACACCGTTGCAAACCTACCTAAGGCTCGTATTTATAAAGCGATCTCAAGTTTGAGTGCAATATTAAGTATGGATTTGACAGGTCATGTTGTACAGAAATGACATTTCTGATGCGAACTCAAACTCGTTGTCAGTCTCAAGTGCTGATTATAAATACGGGGCTTACACTCAACATTCCAACACAGCGGGTCCAAAACCCACAGATTCACCAGTTCATTTCATGGCCCCGGGGGCCCCCGCCCATAGGTTTGAGGCCTCCAATAATTGGTGGTGGTGGCTATTACTGGGCCATAGAATTGATGATTACACACTTAGTGCCACGTAATGAATAGATGCTGTGCTGTGCTTCCAGCTGAATAGAATTAAGGATTCTAGAAGAGACAGTCAAAAGGTTTTATAAAAAAGGTAATTTAATACAGTCGACGTGGTCGACCAAGCCCCGATCGCCGTAAATTCAGGGTAGGCTTGTGTCTTGTATTGTTTTTTTTTTTCGAAAATATTTTGCTTTTATATATATATATAATTAGTTGTGTGTAGTAGCAAGGTCTGTCAGCTGCTGATTTTTGAAAATTTCCGCTGTTTTTCGTGTACAGCTTTCGCTGGCCAAACTCTAACTGCTATACCTACTATCACAGAGTAACTATTAATACTACTATCCATGCTTGGCAATTTGATTGGCCAGCGCAGTGCGAGATGTTATGTTCCCAGGAAATGCTGCTGCCCATTTCCTACATTTATCCCTCGGCTTCTACAATACTTTTGGCAAGAGTTATGTTAATTGTGATTTAATTCATGTTCGATTTGGCGTAAGTCAGGTTAGCTGACGCATCTAGTAAAACGTAGCTCAATGCTACACACAGAATCCCAGCCACTTATTACTCGTATGACAGCTGTCGGTATCCCATGTTAATAACAACTAACAACAACTAATGGCAACTAATGACGACTAACCGACGACTATAATAATCAATTAGTCGTAACGTTTAGTAATTCCTGCACTAACGCTGTGTTTAACTGGAAGGAATTGGCAGGTGCTGTTCTTTGGTTCACAAAAGTACAGTTTAAAAATTACAAGTACAATTGGATATACATTGCTTGGGTGGTAAGCTCCTTAGTATCTTAAAGTCTTACTGGCCATGCAATGTAAATTGAAGTGTCCCAGTAACTTGTAAATTATTTTTATGAAATGGGCCCCTTGAGCTCAGTAGTTATTTAGGAAGAAAATATGGTGTTTAGTGATGAAGAAGTACAAAACCTGTTAAAAACGAAGTACAGTAAAGGGTTTTAAATTGTTGATGGTGTCCTATAAAATGAAATCATTTAATCATCCATGACATTCCATCTCTTTCAGGTAGGCCTATATATACTATGTATACACGCAAAAAAACAACCAACGAACAGCGGAGCATCATCATTGGAAAGCATCAAATCAAACCAAAGTGTTCTTAATCTTTTGAATATCTGTGTGCATCAATTTCTAATCGACTCATCATCTTCAGCCACAACAATACACTGCTGGACATGAGCCTCCCCATAATTGGGGGTATATGCTATACTCACCACGCTTGGCAGGCGGGTTGGTGAGCGCAGTAGATGTTTTCCATTCACAGGGAACGCTGCTGCCCATTCCCGGGATTTATCCCTTAGTCGCCTTTTACGACACCCGCAGGAAGATATGGGGTGACGCTATTCTAACCCGGCACGACTAATCAACTCGTTATATGAAATCGATTTAAAAGACATACCTAACAAGACGTTTTTTTGATTATTTTACATCTCTTTTAACAAAAATCCAAAATCGTCCAAAAGATAAAATATCTTGAAAAGTTCACTTAAAGCAAGTAAGACGGGTCCATGTGAAAGTGGGCCAAGTTTTCGAGGTTTGTTTTTTTGGGTCACTGGGTACCTGCAACAAGTGAAGATCGCAAGCCTTTCTAAGGCCCGTATTTATGATCAACACTTGAGACTGACAGCGAGTTTAAGTTCGTATCAGAAATGTCATTTCAGTACAAAACGACCTGTCAAATCCATACTTAATATTGCTCTCAATCTTGAGATCGATTTATAAATACGAGCCTTAATGAGGTTTTATTTAAACTGGTAAACATACGTTCTGATTACGTTTTACCTCGTAAGGAAACAGAGCACTTCATTTGCCACAAAGTGTTCCAATTTAGCGAGTTATTTGTTTTATATTTTAATGTAATACAAATGCCTTTTAGTGAATAAATTAAAAATGAAAACAAAATGGACGCAAGAGGACAGAATGCATTGACCAATTCGTATGCGTACAATATCACTAAATCCTGACTAAAATAGTGACCTGTCAGTCTATCCTGAGGGAACAGGACGGCAACAATTTTGATTAAGTTTTTTTTTTTAAATTAGATATCATATTCTTACATTTAGTTAAGTCATGCCTACCACGAATCGATAGCAATGTTTGTTTCATATCAAACTTTTCCTAACCAGACATTTATTTTAAAAATATCCATAGAGTACATTAATAAACAATAACCGCACCCAAAAAATATGTAATGCTATATTTATAACGCTAGAAGCGGTCAATTCGACCAAATCACTATTATCACCGCTAAATGCTACCTTCAGATAATAAATAACTTTAATAACAGTTCGTCGAATATCTATCATGCCTTTTAGAACAATTTCTCATAATTTTCAATCGGAACAAAAACTATGGAGACTTAAACGGTAGAGTACTTCTATCAATCAGCACTGGTCACTATAACTCATAGTAAAAAGTGGATAACTTATAGTAATGGAAGTCCAAGACTTGATAATGGCTGAGAGTTTCGGCGACAACGGAAATGGATATCGAAAAATATCGCAGTTCATTACTTTCATTCTCGAACTGCCTCCGTGGTCTAGTGGTCTGAGCCGTGGGCTGGGTTCGATTCCCAGTGGGGGAATACAAAGTTGATATTTATCAATTACCCACTTTTGAGATTTTCCCCAGTTTGGTTAGGATAAGGCAAGCTGAATCACCCTGTTTGTGTGGAATTAAAAAAAAACATGCTTCGGTCTCGGTCGCTGTCTTTGATGTGGTCGTTACACAAATCATGTTAGAGGCCTGTTAGCTGTGCAATTAGACGGTTTAAATACTCTGACACCAGAGTTAATCAGGTTGATAGACTTGAAACGCACACAGCAAGAAGAAGAAGATTGTCAAATAAAAACTCTTCAAATACCAACAGTATAATGTAAGTAGCAATGTATAAGGAATTATTAAACTTGTCGCCATTGTAATTGATGGGATTTAACCGATCACTTGGTACAATAGAGCTCAGGTTGACGCGTGGACGATGCATCACCTGATCGCTAGTTTGACAGCTAAATTATAGCGAGAGTAGCGTCAGCAGATACAGGGCCACCAAGATCACAATGAACTTCGGGGCTGCGTGTTGGGGGAGCTGTCAAAATTATGTTATGGCGTTGGCAGCCATAGAACTGTCACGTGGTGCTAATAGGAATATTTATTCTGAGGGGCATACGCATTACGATTGTATACATCTTATTGTGTCAAATATGTCAGATAGCGTTTATTTCATTGTGCATAAGCATACACCACAGTTAATGGGTACGATCATAAATCCTGACAAGTCATCACAAGTAATAGTCAGTATTTTACTTTTTCTGCATGGCGCTTTACCGGCCCTTACTGCAATGTCAAATTAATATTATAAAAAAGAAAAAAAATCATATTTAAAACTACACCAGTCTGTCTGACAAGGTGTGACGTAATTATTATAACAGAATAAGGTTTCGTTATCAAACTAATCCATTAAAGCACTCAAAATTACAGACAATCTGTAAAATTATTCATAGTTTCACTGAATTTTAATCACAAACCATTTCAATTTGCCCGCATCCGAATTTAATGGATAGGTTTACCTACATTAAAATTATTATAAACTTTAGTTACCAAAATCATATTTTAATAATTTACATAAAATAGACTGTTTATTATCCAAGGCCCTATTATTTAATATAATAACAAAGGAATTTATAATCAGCTATAAAGCGTTTATAAACTGTAATAAATTCTAATTAATATTTAAGTAACTAACTTTCCACTATTTTGTGCTGACGTTACAATGAGGTGCGTTAAGATTTATATCCCTAGAGCTTAAACGAATAATTATTCGCTTGGATTCCTTACAAAATAATAACAAGATTCTATTTTAAAAGTTACACACACGACTAACTTTAGCAAAGAGGAAATTGAACTTTTCAAAACGCCTGACTTCAGTAGTGTAGCAATCAGACCTTCTAAAAATAATTGTTTGTTTACTTTCAAATTTTAATCTCCAATTACTTACAATAAATAATTATTATTCTGACAATACTAAACTCGATGCATTCGGATGGTGCATTCCAAACTTTTGGTAGAATAAAGAAAATTTACTTACATAGGCCACGTCAAAGCGCTCGTGGTCAACTGGCTTAGTGCTTATTTATTTTCGATTGTTAAGCAACCATCGCCATGGCCAGGCCATGGATGGGTGACCGGTAGTGGTATAACATCTCAAGCGTTCCGTGCTTCGGAAGGCACGTTAAGTCGTTGATCCCGGTTAATATTTATCGTAGATATTAGTCGTTAAGCCAAGTCAGAGGCCATTGCTAAGCATTGGCGGCTTGAAAACTCTGATAGCTGGGTTGGCCACTAACCTGGCAAAAAGCCTAATCTAGGATCGGGTCTGGTTTCCCTTCTGGGTTGCGGAGGTCAGATGGCAGTCGCTCTGTGTAAAAACCACTACCCTCTTTCAATCCCCTAGATTGATAGAGATGATGATAGGCCACGTCAACCTGCATAACAATGAGAAATTCTAAAAAATCTATGTGGGTAATTACTTCTTTGTAATGAAAGAGATATTTCAAAGACAGTAGAAAACAGAGCTTATTGTAAACACACGAAAAGACAAAATAAAGAAACCCATAAATGTATTTTATAAGATTAAGACCATTCTCAACAACTAATCAGTCTAATTACAGTTTTCAATTCAAAATTACGGATGTAATTATAATAAATTACGGATTAGTGACGCCTGGGGTCAATAAGGTCAGTGTTATAACTTAAGCTGACTTTGAGTTAGTTATAGTTTTATAAAATATAAGTTGAGCCTATTAATTATATGAGACGAGTGGGCCAGTGCGTGGGTGGGTAGGGAAAGGAAATGAGTGTTAAATAAGTCACCGTCTTGCAACCAAGTAGGCAAGGTGTAGGTACCTACCCGAAAAACTACATCTGTAGTATGAGCCCTGCCTCGGGGTCTCAATCTCTGGATTCGGAATCCCTGAATGGGTCGACCCATGGCTTTTGAGTTCTAGTCCTATGAGGACATCAAAGCTGATTACCGCAACAATAATGATAATTGGGGCGATTTGGCTGCGCACAAAATCAATAAAATAGTCAGGTCACCTATCACTTTTTAACCTAAGAAAACAGAAAATGTAGGCAAAATTTTTAGCTTATAGATTTAGCTAAACCGTGCTCTCACCGAATCCATATCAATGACAATACAACCTACACGGTCTAAATCACAATGCACTTACAAACGAAAGTCCTCGTATTATTTTACATAAATAATTTTATAAAAATATTCATTCTATGTTTCATCATAGAATGAATATTTTTTTATCATTATTAATTATGTTATTACCACGTAGTTAAAATTCAATTTTCTCAGTTCACCATAGTTTGCAAACTTAATATTTACTATTCCATTATACACAACGCGATTGAAAGATTGTGGAATTGATACCGATACAGTTAAAAGCTTTTAAATTCCTACTTTTGTTTTGTTACCAGACACTCCAGTATAATTTGAATTTATGATTGACCACCGTTCTGACCTATATCGGACGAGTAATAAAAAGCTTATAAAAGGCAAAGTTTACTGCACTTTTATGGTGCTATTAAATAACTTCCACATGCTCCGTCCAAGCCTCAAGGTCGAGGTTACCAGTTCATCAGTTTCGCACTCGTTATCGACAGAAAACAGGACTTTAAAAGACCATAAGTTTCACTTAATAACTTAATATTACACACAAAAACCTCATTGTATGCGCCTTGCAAAGCAAAAACGACCTATCTCCATATGCGGCGTTTATAATTTGTTTTGTATTTGCATACGGGTTAAAACCAGTCTGAAATCTTTATCCTCGTCAAAGGGGGATGAACTAACATCGACCGCCGTACTTTCATATTGGGTTCATAGTTAAAACGCATCAAGTGTACTTACGACGTTTTACATTTTAGGTACTTGTCAGGTTTCAGATACAATGTTGCAATGGCTGCAACGTGCTCTATATTATTACCACTCAATAATGGAGAATCTATGCAAAAAGCACCAGAAAACAGTTTGACGCTTTTTGTAATGAGATTAATTATAGCAATTTACTTAGCTTACTCATGAGGTTAAAATTGTATCTTTAGGATAATACTGTCGATAATTAGCAGTTATCTTTATCTAAATACTAAGGATATGCCTACGATTTACTTTTTGTAACAAGTAAATTATTTTTTGTTAGGCGCCAAGAAAACTATCAATTTGCTTGTGCACTAAAATAGAAGGAGTGCTAAATGCGTTTTACGACATATCCTCCTTTAAATATAAAGTCATTAAGTGACGTAATAAAGATTTATTTATGACGAACAAACACATCGGTTGACATGATGTAGTGCTGTTGGAAGAAATACCTTTAATACAGAGTGTTTATAGAAAAACAAATTTTTATTTAAAAACATTAATTTCATCAAAGTCTTAGATCATCATTCTAAAAGCATTTTAAGTCATCTGATTTTAGAAAAAATATTGCACTAAGTATTTGTTCTGTTGGTTACTGATACGACAAAATTCAATATCAAATCAGAAAACCTTGTTAAATTAGATTAGTATTCTCAGAACAGAACATGTGGATCTAATCAATGTACGAATGTATCAATGCTCTATGTTTTCTATTAATCAACTACAATGTTGCCAGGAACTGCATTACATCTACCTTGTGTTGACATACGAAAATAGCACCGCTCGTGCTGGTTGATACTTTGTTTATATTACATTCTGTGACTCTTCTATGTTTGATAGAGAGCGACTCAAGCTTTTGTTGTATTCTTCTTTATGCCAACAAGCTGACAGCTAGGAATTGCATTAAATTTTTCTGACTCAAGTAGGTAGATACTTGAAAGTAGTATGGATAGATAGTTCAATCTGGTTGATTGACAATGACTAGTCGTTAACAAAAATTATAATAAACGCTTAGCAAGATTGCGCATCCTTTAAATAAATTTATTATTTCGCTAATGGATATTTTGAATAAAATCAATTTATATTTTCAAATTAATCAATCAAAAGGTCACATCGCTTCCTTGAAAACTGAAATATATTTGCTAGCCTAATATCTTTTAAACACTTAACCTTTCATAACAAATGGCTAACATACATCATTTTCTCGCAAAAAAGTAGTATCTTTTAAACGTTTTCTATTAAAACACATTATTAAAACTCAGTTTAAGTATCAATTAGCATCGCTTTAGTCACGGAATCTAAACTAAGCTGGCTGTTGACAAATTGACTGCAATCCTTTATTCAAATTTAGAATCCAATTCGAATAAAAAATAAATACAACGATAATGTGCTAATTGTGAGTTACGTGATTATTCTGAGCCACACAATAATAAATTAATTTCACTTGAAAAAGTTTCATTATCTATCGACTGAGTATTCGAAACGACGTCAGAATTTTTGACCTCCTCATTGGCCACGGAGGCAGTTATACTAAAATATTTTATAAGAATATGAGTTACAGAATTTTCCAGAACTAGAACGACACATCTAAAAAGCCGTTGGTTTGTAAATTAAAACAAATGAAGGAAGTTAGCGCATGCGTTTTAATGTCAGTTCGTTTCAATTGAGATTGATTAACCGCTATTTTTGATACGATCTAATTCATACGGCTATTTTAGGATTACAAAATCGTTTCTCGCAATTTGTCGAGCGAGTTGCATTGTGAAGTTCATCATCGTCTATTAAAGCCTAAATGTCCCATTTGACACGGACCTCCCTCAATTAAAGGGTATTTTAATACTCACGATACCGTCCACTGCTTCGTGCACAAACAGGGCTCTTCAGTTTCTGCTCCATATCTTCCAGGAACAGGAACAGTGTGACAGCAGGCCTGAGCAGGCTTGTGATTTGTAACATTCACGGAGGGACTAATGCTAGACATTGTGTGTAAACTGTTTGTAGTTCATATTTATGTATACCTATGTGAAAAATACGCGTCATGTAATGTGTGACTTAGACTTTTGACAATTTTTACGACTACCTCGAGAAGAGATGCTTTTCTGACCATAGAGATTGGAATTGGAATTCAAGATTTTCTACAGATACTGATGTCTGAAGATGTTGTAAATATCTTACTGACATCCTATAGGTACAAATATTTTTTCCTACTTAACATACTTAGGTATACCTTATCCGTTTTTAACAGATCAACACTAACAACACATAGCACTACAAAAAAAATACTAACGCCACTTTTCCCATTAGTTCCATCTTTCCCATGCCGCCTGGAGGTGTCAACAGGCTGCAAGAGGCCACTCTGAGCTTATTATCGCCACTATTCGATCTACCACTTATCCGTCAACAAATAACCTAAATGGATTTACTCCGGGTCAAGTGACACAGAACTGAAAACAGGGAGCGGAGTCAGGGTGAAAGTATACACTTTTATTTGTCATTTCTTTATTTTGTTTGGGATATACGTGCATTATTTACTAATTATTTGTTAGTTAGAGTTAGCTTAAAATTAAATTAAGAAAATTAAATGCGGTTAGGTTTCAGATGGGATGCTTAGGTAGGTAGTTCCTAGGCAATTACATCAGAACATAAAGGATCGATTACAGAAACAGCAAATAGTCATCATCATTAGCCTGTAGGTATTGGCTAGTCCACTGCTGGACATTGTGCCTCTCCCGTAGTACGCCACTGAGCCGTTTTAACATTTATTGCCCCACTTAGTTTCAGGACGCCCTTACTACATCTGCCGTTTCGTATACGAAACTTCTAAAAATAGTAGCGCGTCCATTGGGCCCAAAAGATTTGCCTAGTCCCCCCCTGTCGCCATTAGAGCATCGCAGGCGCAGACGGGTCAAACTTTATTATAGGGGCCGGAATTGGCTTAACTGCTCTTTAGGAGGGCCCGTATCATTAAAAAATCTTCAAGATAGTTGGCCGGGCGATTTGTCTCGTGTCTGTAAACTGTGTCTGATTATACGTCTGCTGTAGGATGATATCTGTATTTTTATTGTGTGATTCATGAAAGAATTAAGGATCTTTGGCTTAACAGTTCTGCGAATCGGTGTTGCTAATGAAACAGTTTTTTTGGCGTGAGGATATAATGTTGTATGACCATGTTCTATAAGCAGGTATACTTAATTTAATACAACTATGTACTTGCTAGTAGTTCACAATGGGAATAATATTTCTATATTATTAAAGTTTACGTGATAAAGCTTGATGTAGAGACAATTTTTTCTCCTCAAGAAGAATTTAAAAAAGTTAATGCACATCAAAATAATATACTTCAAAAGACGAAAACAACCCAACACTACACAACATTAGAGAGAAACAGTATTAGAACTATAGATATCTAAGCAAATATTGCGAAAGGAACGAATACTGCAACTTAAAAAAAAAAAACAAGAATAATAACGAGCTCTAGCATCATACTAAGAACGTGGTAGTTTAAATTAGGTCAAAAAGTCACATTGGTCACTCAATCACTACTCATTCCTTCTGTTAAATCATCTCCCTTATTTCGTAACATGACAAATCGCTCCCCAGAACATTGACAGATGTTGCCATTCGTATATGAAACTTGTGCTCTAATTCTCCTGGTTTCTAGGTCAAAGGGCCCTATTAGTCACTCATCTGCGTCGTAATTTAGCAGGAGATATAGCTGAGGGCTGCCAATCCGCCGCTGCCATTTTTTTTTCTTTGTAATGCTACCTAAACTGAAAAAAAAACAACCAATTTTGAAAATGATGTACTTAGCCATTAGAAAGCTGTACCCAACAAAAACAAAGTGTAAAAGTCAAGTCTCGTTTGTAGAAATTCATAAAAAATTTTGTGAAATCAAAAAAAAAATTATTTTCTACATATTGGAAACTTTTACATTCAATATACTATGGACTGTAAAAGTTCTCTAGTCTCGAAACTCTAACTTCTGATGGCCCTAAAGCCCATCTAATGAGAAAAGCAGCTTGTAAAGCGCCGCGCATGCGCGTGGCGAAGCAATTGCGCGGCGCCATACGCCGGTTGATGTCACTGCGCAGTCATTACGCTGCGCGGGATTAATTGTTAGGTCGGATAGGGACTGGGAGAAGCATTTTATGTAGATGATGTTTTTGATGCTTGTAAAGACTTTAAGATGTCATCATCAGCCGCAAGATTCCAGTGTTGGACATGGACCTCTCCCAAATTGGGGTTACCTAAACATCTATCAAACACACCTACTACACATGCCTATTTTCGTAAGTAAGGTATTTATAAATAATTCACATTAATAACAAACGTGAAAGTCCTACACTAAGCGTTATTTTTATTAAAATTCTTCATATTCTGTCGGTTTAAAAGATGTAAGTGAGAACAACATTATTAACGAACAGGTACTTATGTATCTCTTCGTTTTCCGAGTCATAAGTTAAGAATGCCCTGAAGCCACCTCAATCGCATCAATTCAGATAATTGAGGCAAGTCACGCCAGCCAACATGACGCACTGCAGGATAAAAGTTAGAAAATGTAAAACGTTTCCTTTAGCCGGATTCTGCCGGATTGCTGAATGACAGACTGGAATGGCGATGGAAAATCATTAAATGTTTTAGCTGTTTCTCTTCCCGGGCATACTATAGAAACCAGTATTGCCATTTCGAAAGACTAATAACAAAATACAGTTCCACCCTTTAAAATGATCCTTGTCAGACGACGTAACGAGTACTTACGCCTACCTCGTTAGGAATAAAGCCGTTACCTTTTATGTACTTTATATATGTATTTTATCACTTCCAGTCTAGGATGTCATTATGGCAATATCACCAAGACAAACTGAAGGAAAAAGTTAAAAATGTAATTCGATTCCTTCAGTGTGCGACTGCCTTTAGATTCTTTGAAGTGAATTGAACTAATCCATTACAGTGTTGACGACCCCGGACAAATTGCAACAGCCAAATGAGCGTATTGCTAACAACACCAATTTACTCCTGCACCCGTGTAACTCGAAACACGATTCCCAGAAAAGGGCAATGATGGTTCCCGGAAAGCAAAAACAAGTTTGTCCTCCAATGCTCCACAAATTTACATTTGCTGCTGTGTTGCTGAAAGTTTTGTTGTAAGAAAAAGGTGGTTTGTGTTTATGAAGTGTACAGATATGTTGGTTTCGGTAAGGCAATGTGTTAGCACTGCCAATGGTTTAATGTTGATGCGGTATCCAATGACTGACAATATAAATTCAGGGATATCTATCTTTGGACTGATGTGTTATTTAATTTAGCATGTATGTTAATTTTGCTTCTGACAGTGTCAATAAGTCAACGCGGTGCACTTTGTCAGAGTCATGTTAAATTTTTATGAATGTATTTCCATTTGTCATTCGTCTTACTTATGCCTTATTGGTATCAGCATCTGCAGATTATCCTCTTTGTTCCGAAAACGCTTATTTAACGTCAAAAGTTGCTGTTTCTAGAGTTGTTGTTTCTCTTATATCTTTGATCACTATCACTCTTAGGTATCCCTTTATAAATAATAATAGGTCAACGTTTTATTTTTGCAGGGAAAACTAAGGTACGTACTAGACAGGATTGTGTTATATTATATTATATAATTACTACTATTTATTACCTAGTGACTGGCTGTCAGCATTTGTTAGCTCATCACAATATTACTTTTCCATTATACCATTATGATTTTATATCGCCTCCAGCGAGCTAGTTTGGCATGAACATAAAACTCATTACGATCCTTATTTTAAATTTGATACTACCTGATACTTTTACTCCTTAATGGAATGATATAAACACCAATAAATCATCTTTATCATTCCGCTGTCAATTAGCACAAGCAATAGTGCGAAACATCTGATCTTCCATTCATTATTACATTCTGCAAAGATCACAGTAAAGGTTCTGTTCTCGAAAACAGGAAAGGTAAGATCATCTCGACCAATATGCCAAATAATTGCCTATACAGGGTCTTTTAAACAACATCGTTTTTAATACCTAATTATTGGATTTAAAATGAGGAGCCATCTTATATTAATAATGAATAACACCAAAATGTTTCCTGGAAGAAGTTGCACTTTTGTTATGTTGTTTTATTGTGTATACTGTTGTAGGTATAACCATGGACTAACTACTCTAGAGGACTGCTAACCACCATACTAGAAAGCGTACCTCGATACTCGATAAAAAGGTCAAAATGCGAGCAAACCTAGATGGCGCTGGCATATTGCTCGAAGAGTCCGTTGTTAATATAGGTCATAAAATTGAACAAAATCAATAACAACTTGAACCAAATTATCTTTTAAATTTTTTAAGTAGAAATACACAATGAGAAATGCTGTTTCAAACATCTGAATTAAAATACATACACAATATTTCGCTAATGTCAATAGATGGCACTGCTAAGTAGCGGTGTACGCAGTTTATAAGGGAGGTTATAAGTCCTCTTTGTTTTATTCGTCCATGGTATAACAAATTAACTGTTGTATGTATGTACAGTAAAATATTTTAAAATTTAAATTTAAATTTGAATATCAGACTGGCTATTGAGGCTTTGTGTTCCTCCCCCCTAAATATCGAATACAGGACCTCCGGATTGTGAGCCCATGGTTCTAATACAGACCATTAGACCACAGAGACAGTTATGCTATTTTAATCCGGCATCACCTTCCCTTCCATTACTCTCTTCTCTTTCATAAGGACCCTTATCATTGGAATTTCGAGTTAATATTCTTACAAAATAATTAATTAGTTCCTCAACAAGATCACCCAACTAGTCCGTTTCTGCCACCCAATTATATTCGATTATTGAATGCACATATTCTGGATGCCAATCGATTAATTACTCGATTTAATGAGCAAGATCGATTTCAGGTTAATCGAAATGTCACCAGCACGATATCGGCAATTAATGATAGGTAATTATTTTAACAATTTACATGTGTATTCCATTAGGGATATCGTTTATTGTCAAATGTATGCACATCCTATGATACTTAGAAGTTATTAGCCAGAAAATATTTTTATTGTCACAACATAAAACAGTTTTTGTCCCGCGTTTCATAAATTAACTCAACCATCTCGACAAGTTTTTTATTATAAAATATAACTTTTGTATAATAATAATAATAGTCAATTAGTTGATAAAATATTTTTTACAATTACCTATTAATTATTTTTTATTCAATTACCTACTGATTCGATGACAGCCGAAATAAAATCGCTAAACAAAGCATTTTGTCACTTTAATAATAATCGGACTTATTTAGCATGTACATTGATTATCGAAAAGCATACGATTCCGTCCCCCATTCTTGGTTATTACAAATACTCGACATTTATAAAATTCACCCAAAAATAGTTAAAATATTAAAAACTACAATGGAAAATTGGACAACCAGACTTAAACTAACAACTCCTACAAAAACAATAGAGACTGAACCCATAAAGATACAGCGAGGCATATTTCAGGGCGATGCGCTTAGCCCATTGTGGTTTTGTCTCGCTCTGAATCCACTCTCTAATATTCTAAATTCAACCCCATTAGGATACCAATTGAAATACGCAGAGAACGATGTACAGACTGACCGACGACAAAACATTAACCACCTTCTTTATATGGATGACATAAAACTGTACGCCAATAGTGAGGAACAACTTTATCAACTAGCCAATTTGACAGAACTATTCACGTGCGACATACAGATGGAGTTTGGAATCGACAAATGTAAAATTAATTCGATCAGAGCGGGGCAGAGTTACAGACATAATTATACTTTAGAATCTGGACAAAACATAGAATCACTAGATGAGCAGGAGACATATAAATATTTAGGTTATAACCAGTCACTACAAATACACTATAAGGAAACGAAAGACAAATTGAAACAGCTATTCCGACACCGACTAAACTCCATATTAAAAACGCAGCTTAACGCCCGCAACACGTTTAAAGCAATCAATACTTATGCGATCCCTGTGCTTACCTATTCCTTTGGCGTAATAAACTGGACAAAGACAGACCTGAAAAATCTACAGCGCACAATAAATACGACACTGACGAAATACCGGAAACATCATCCGCGATCTTGTCTCCAAAGACTGACATTACCGAGAAAGGAAGGTGGAAGAGGACTCATCGACGTAACAAACCTACACAACAGACAGATTATTAACCTCAGGAAATATTTTTATAACAAAGCAGAATTATCCACTCTTCATAAAGCCATAACACAGAATGACCAAAAACTAACACCTCTAAACCTGCAAGATAACACACCACAAAATAATGAACGACTAATAGACGATAAAACCAAACTTGCTGAATGGGCTGGAAAGTCTCTACACGGGAGACATCACCACGCTTTGAGCCAACCTAATGTCGACAAAGATGCGTCGAACGCATGGCTCAAGCGTGGCGAACTTTTCCCAGAGACAGAAGGCTTCATTATGGCAATACAAGACCAAGTGATAGAAACGAAAAATTACCAGAAACATATAACCAAAACTTTAGCTGTTGACACATGTAGAAAATGCAATAGTTGTCCAGAGACCATTCAACACATAACAGGTGCATGCAAATCCATAGCCCAAACTGACTACAAACATAGACACGACCAAGTAGCCAACATTATTCATCAAAAAATTGCCTATCAACATAATTTTATCCCATCCATTCAACCATACTATAAATACATCCCGCAAACTGTCTTAGAAAACTCCACGACTAAACTCTACTTCGACCGAGCCATCCTTACTGACCGTACAATCCACTATAACAGACCAGACATTACCTTGATAAATAAAACAAATAAAACCGGTTTTCTCATTGACATAGCAGTCCCTAACACACATAACTTGCAAAGCACAATAGCTGAAAAATTAACAAAGTATGTCGAGCTTAAAGACGAAATCATCCGTTTATGGCACCTCCAGAAAGTAGTAATAGTCCCGATAGTACTTTCATCAACAGGCGTGATACCTAAACAGATTCATCAGTCACTCAAGACACTCAACCTTCCACCAAACATCTACAACCTCTTACAAAAAGCCGTTATCTTAAATACATGCCGCATAGTAAGAAAATTCCTGCACAATGAACATGACCATCCAGATTCGTCTCAAACTCCCACTCTCATGCAAATCACACAAAGCACCTATCATTCTATCTCACAGCCACCCATACAGCTTAACATTGACGCAAACATACCCCAAAACACACTGACAATTACACGAAACACACAAAACACTCAGACCTCAATTATTAACTCTGATATACACTTGGCTTAGGCCCGTGTATAGCAGTATTTACCGGTGAAAGCCGAGAAAAACAAAAAGAAAACTAAATAATAATAATAATAATAAACTATACACCTTTAAACCTAAAGCAGAAAGATAAACAGTTTACAACCAGCCAGGACAGAGAAAAACAAAAAATTGAGAATTGGAAAAATAAAGAATTACACGGCAGACATCTAAAGGATCTCCAACAACCACATATTGATATGGAAGCTTCAAACAAATGGTGACAGCCAGTCACTAGGTAATAAATAGTAGTAATTATATAATATAATATAACACAATCCTGTCTAGTACGTACCTTAGTTTTCCCTGCAAAAATAAAACGTTGACCTATTATTATTTATAAAGGGATACCTAAGAGTGATAGTGATCAAAGATATAAGAGAAACAACAACTCTAGAAACAGCAACTTTTGACGTTAAATAAGCGTTTTCGGAACAAAGAGGATAATCTGCAGATGCTGATACCAATAAGGCATAAGTAAGACGAATGACAAATGGAAATACATTCATAAAAATTTAACATGACTCTGACAAAGTGCACCGCGTTGACTTATTGACACTGTCAGAAGCAAAATTAACATACATGCTAAATTAAATAACACATCAGTCCAAAGATAGATATCCCTGAATTTATATTGTCAGTCATTGGATACCGCATCAACATTAAACCATTGGCAGTGCTAACACATTGCCTTACCGAAACCAACATATCTGTACACTTCATAAACACAAACCACCTTTTTCTTACAACAAAACTTTCAGCAACACAGCAGCAAATGTAAATTTGTGGAGCATTGGAGGACAAACTTGTTTTTGCTTTCCGGGAACCATCATTGCCCTTTTCTGGGAATCGTGTTTCGAGTTACACGGGTGCAGGAGTAAATTGGTGTTGTTAGCAATACGCTCATTTGGCTGTTGCAATTTGTCCGGGGTCGTCAACACTGTAATGGATTAGTTCAATTCACTTCAAAGAATCTAAAGGCAGTCGCACACTGAAGGAATCGAATTACATTTTTAACTTTTTCCTTCAGTTTGTCTTGGCT
>JARACY010003507.1:0-32741 GCA_029255725.1 Scrobipalpa atriplicella | reverse complement strand
GTAAGTACTAAATGATATTTCTGATACAAACTCAAATTTGGTGTCAGTCTTGAGAGCTGATTATAAATACGACCCTAAGTCTTTCAGTAAATATTGAAACCTGAAGCAGAATCAGAGTTCGCAAATCGCGTAGTAAAAGCAAAGACTGCAGCAAGGTAGGTAGTACCGTACGTACTACGTACCTATGTACCTACCTGGTGTTTGACTTGAATACAGCACTTAGCCAAATAGCTGTTTAAACGCTACAGCTCGATTTGTGGAAGCTTTTCAACTTCTAGAGTGCATTCACGGAGTGTGATTTGCCTTGAAAGTGATTGAACCTTGAATTAATATTGAAATGTATTTTCTATAGAAATTTGCATAGACGTAAAAGAAAACTAAAACATTGAATCATTCCCAAATAAAAAATACTTTTCATCCGAAGTATCATTTTTTTAATTTTATTTCTCAGACATAAGTATTTAAAATTAGCTCTTAAGCAAGAGTGACAGCGAGTTTAAGTTTGTAGGTATCAGTAATGTTATTTCAGTACAAAATCGCCTGTCAAATCTATACTTAATACTGCTCTGCATCTTAAGATCTCTTCATAAATACGGGCCTGAGTATGTCACCTATGTAACTCGAACTCGAACCCATCTCGAACCCTTTACTTCCAGATCTCTTACCCAATATGACCACAGAAACAAATGCAAAAAATACCTTATACTTATCAACTTTTACAAAAAGAATTATGGTAAAACTGATAATTATCTTGTTTGAGAAATTCTGCGGATTGGAGAACATTTCCAATTAGCAAATGGCTCGGAAGGGTGGTTGTATAAACTTTACTCGTCGAAATGAGTTATTTATTCTATTTTGTTTTGCTTCCGAATTGGTTTTTGTAGCCAATCTTAATATTAATCTTCAGAGAAATATATTTGTAAGTAAAAGTTAATAAACATTGTATAAAATATTTCTAACCTATTATATAATTGAGAAACGTAATGCTTTTGTGCTTTCACTACAAACATAATTTCCGATAAAATAGCTCCCCACTTTTCTTTCAAGAACATTATTTTGTTTCATGGTATCCGACAAAATCACGATTACCTTTCCCCTTCAAAAAACTACTCTCAAATTTCACACACGACAGCGCGTGTCATTTCGCTGCACCCTTCCGAAATTAAGCGCAAGGCAACCTGATCCCCTTGTAATATTCTTGACGCGAATGACGTCCGTTCTCTCCGCGTGACGAATCGTGACTGACGTATGACAGGTGATGTGAGCTACGAGGTAACCTCGGTTGAGGGAGGGGGAGTTATACGGGGTGTAAGGGACAGCGTCCCGCAAACTTATAGGGGTTGCTCAGTCAACGAAACTGAACAACTATCACCAGGATTTTTTTTCAGAAAATGAAAAAAAAAATTTGCTTTTTCATACAAAATGACCACATCGATCAGACAATTTGTATGGAAAAGCAAATATTTTTTTTCATTTTCTGAAAACAAAAACCTGGTGATATGTGTTCAGTATCGTTGACTGAGCAACCCCTATCAGTTTGCGGGACGCTGTCCCCTTACACCCCGTATTACATTGTAGAGGAGCGAACGGAACGGATGTGTGATTTTGTTGACGTGATGGATGCAGTTTTGATTGTTTTTTGAAAGAGTCAGTGATCTTTTGAAGGGGACTTTGAATTTACTATCTTTAAGCTTTGATATTTTTATTTTCAGGGTATTATTAGCATTTATAAAGAAGTTTGGATCGGATGGGGTTTATTTCAGATTCGGCATGAATCAAGTGAGAAAACGGAAACAACGCAGTACTTTATTTATAAAAAATTTGAAAATATGGACTATTTTCACCAGATCTGATGTTTTAACTTAGTATAAACTTTAAGTGATTCTCAAAATTCTAAACCATGTTTTTACTCAACCACCTGAAATAGGAAATCGCAAATCCAGTGTAGCACTTCCGCAGAGCGTTTACATGCAAATGTAACGATTGTACGACTGTTCGTAGCGTGAAACGGAACGTAACAACCAAAGTTTAACGGCATCACGCCGCCGCCGCAATCGAATCCTAATCGATTTATTTGGTTAGCTCGATATCATAACCATCTTCTTTATTCATATAACTAACATACAATCATACCTATTTATCTCATGGGGTAGGCAGGAAAGGTAGACAGAGACGAAAGTCAAGTCATCATCACATCGTCATCATCATTTGCTTGCCCTTAAATAAAAGGCGTTCTTTGCTCAAGTGTAACAATTTGTGCATTATTATTCTATCTTGCTGTTAGTGTTGAACTATCCCATCGACTTAGCACACCATCTTTGACTTTGTGTCTCTCACCTCTAACCTAGTTAGAATAAGAGCCATTTAAGAACATAAGAGTGACTAATATAATTCATTTGGTGTTGATATAATTTATCTGGTATTAGAGTTTTAAAAAAGCTTTCGAATTCCTGGCCAAATAAAAAGAATAAGTCGAAGAATCGAACCCAATACCATGGGATCAAGGGGTCAAAGTTGAACCACTAGACCATGCAAATAGTTAGGTAAGCTCGCGTCGAAAGCACTTATCGATATTTGGCAGTTTTGAACTTAACTGCGGCGTGCGATGCGGATGCGGATGTGCACTTCTCGTTTCATATTGAGTTCGATTCAGTTATTGTTCATTGTTCTTATTATTTCTTGTAGTTTTAGTTTCGAAAAGTAGTTAGATCTACCTCTACTGTTTTAATAGTACGTTTTTAAAACAACAAATCTTTTATACAAAAATGCGTGTAGACACTTCCACGGATTCTGGTGAAATACAGCGTAAGGTAAATGTCAATGCCTTTATGATTGCTTTGAATGAAGCTTTTGATAATAAATTGAGCTTACTCTATCGCCTTCTTGTTGTTTCTTGATTCGACTAGGGCAGACTAAATTTATTACTTTAAGGGGCATGGCAAATAGGAAGCGGTGCGGCGCCGTTGCGTCGCCAATGCGTCGTTTTTGTATAGAAACTTCAAATCAAGCTGCGCTGCGCAGACGTAAATTACATACAAAATTGACGCGCCTCCGCCTCGCCCGCGCCGCACCGCTTCCTATTTGCCATGCCCCTTAAGTTACTCATAATGAAAAGCACCACTCTTTTTCTCTAAAATATCACAGACAACATGAATTGTCACATTCTGCACAGCTGAAAGTCAGATAAGCACAAGCGCGGAGCGTCCTGCGTGTAAATCTCAATTGAGTCCGACCGGGTTGGGCGCTTCCATGCGTCCTGGCCCCTCGCCAACTGAGGAAAGGGAGATCACACTTGCATCCTTACAGCGATGGCGAAAGGAGATTGAAGATCATAAATATCATGTCTCAAGATGTAAGCATTTACAGTGCAAGGTGAAAAAAGTATTTTTATGTCATAAAATTATTCCTTAAAATTCGTACCCTTGGTTACGAGAGCTATCGACTATAAGGTAGTGCTTCAATCAAACATTATCGCATAATCTTCAGAAAACTAGAATTATCATTTGCTAGTCTGCAGAAACTTCATTACGAATAGGCGATTCAAACTAACTTAATTATTTATCATGGAAGTGGCTGCCAAAAATATTTTCAAGGCGAGAGTGGTATTTTGAAAATAATCTAGGTAAATCAAACCTAAATAAGTATACCACATAATGAATGTGCCCAAAAATTGAGCTATTTATTTTCATACACGAAAACAAAAAATTCTGTAATTAAAAATGACTTAGCTGATGTTAGCGAACGATATTAAATTTATTACTGGCCGTATTTAGCGAGCAAACACGAAAACTAACACCGGCTAAAACCAACTAACATCTGGATTACGGTTATAGGCCAGGAATTCGAAAGCTTTTTTAAAACTCTAATACCAGATAAATTATATCAACACCAAATGAATTATATTAGTCACTCTTATGTTCTTAAATGGCTCTTATTCTAACTAGGTTAGAGGTGAGAGACACAAAGTCAAAGATGGTGTGCTAAGTCGATGGGATAGTTCAACACTAACAGCAAGATAGAATAATAATGCACAAATTGTTACACTTGAGCAAAGAACGCCTTTTATTTAAGGGCAAGCAAATGATGATGACGATGTGATGATGACTTGACTTTCGTCTCTGTCTACCTTTCCTGCCTACCCCATGAGATAAATAGGTATGATTGTATGTTAGTTATATGAATAAAGAAGATGGTTATGATATCGAGCTAACCAAATAAATCGATTAGGATTCGATTGCGGCGGCGGCGTGATGCCGTTAAACTTTGGTTGTTACGTTCCGTTTCACGCTACGAACAGTCGTACAATCGTTACATTTGCATGTAAACGCTCTGCGGAAGTGCTACACTGGATTTGCGATTTCCTATTTCAGGTGGTTGAGTAAAAACATGGTTTAGAATTTTGAGAATCACTTAAAGTTTATACTAAGTTAAAACATCAGATCTGGTGAAAATAGTCCATATTTTCAAATTTTTTATAAATAAAGTACTGCGTTGTTTCCGTTTTCTCACTTGATTCATGCCGAATCTGAAATAAACCCCATCCGATCCAAACTTCTTTATAAATGCTAATAATACCCTGAAAATAAAAATATCAAAGCTTAAAGATAGTAAATTCAAAGTCCCCTTCAAAAGATCACTGACTCTTTCAAAAAACAATCAAAACTGCATCCATCACGTCAACAAAATCACACATCCGTTCCGTTCGCTCCTCTACAATGTAATACGGGGTGTAAGGGACAGCGTCCCGCAAACTGATAGGGGTTGCTCAGTCAACGATACTGAACACATATCACCAGGTTTTTGTTTTCAGAAAATGAAAAAAAATATTTGCTTTTCCATACAAATTGTCTGATCGATGTGGTCATTTTGTATGAAAAAGCAAATTTTTTTTTTCATTTTCTGAAAAAAAATCCTGGTGATAGTTGTTCAGTTTCGTTGACTGAGCAACCCCTATAAGTTTGCGGGACGCTGTCCCTTACACCCCGTATAACTCCCCCTCCCTCAACCGAGGTTACCTCGTAGCTCACATCACCTGTCATACGTCAGTCACGATTCGTCACGCGGAGAGAACGGACGTCATTCGCGTCAAGAATATTACAAGGGGATCAGGTTGCCTTGCGCTTAATTTCGGAAGGGTGCAGCGAAATGACACGCGCTGTCGTGTGTGAAATTTGAGAGTAGTTTTTTGAAGGGGAAAGGTAATCGTGATTTTGTCGGATACCATGAAACAAAATAATGTTCTTGAAAGAAAAGTGGGGAGCTATTTTATCGGAAATTATGTTTGTAGTGAAAGCACAAAAGCATTACGTTTCTCAATTTATATAATAGGTTAGAAATATTTTATACAATGTTTATTAACTTTTACTTACAAATATATTTCTCTGAAGATTAATATTAAGATTGGCTACAAAACCAATTCGGAAGCAAAACAAAATAGAATAAATAACTCATTTCGACGAGTAAAGTTTATACAACCACCCTTCCGAGCCATTTGCTAATTGGAAATGTTCTCCAATCCGCAGAATTTCTCAAACAAGATAATTATCAGTTTTACCATAATTCTTTTTGTAAAAGTTGATAAGTATAAGGTATTTTTTGCATTTGTTTCTGTGGTCATATTGGGTAAGAGATCTGGAAGTAAAGGGTTCGAGATGGGTTCGAGTTCGAGTTACATAGGTGACATACTCAGGCCCGTATTTATGAAGAGATCTTAAGATGCAGAGCAGTATTAAGTATAGATTTGACAGGCGATTTTGTACTGAAATAACATTACTGATACCTACAAACTTAAACTCGCTGTCACTCTTGCTTAAGAGCTAATTTTAAATACTTATGTCTGAGAAATAAAATTAAAAAAATGATACTTCGGATGAAAAGTATTTTTTATTTGGGAATGATTCAATGTTTTAGTTTTCTTTTACGTCTATGCAAATTTCTATAGAAAATACATTTCAATATTAATTCAAGGTTCAATCACTTTCAAGGCAAATCACACTCCGTGAATGCACTCTAGAAGTTGAAAAGCTTCCACAAATCGAGCTGTAGCGTTTAAGCAGCTATTTGGCTAAGTGCTGTATTCAAGTCAAACACCAGGTAGGTACATAGGTACGTAGTACGTACGGTACTACCTACCTTGCTGCAGTCTTTGCTTTTACTACGCGATTTGCGAACTCTGATTCTGCTTCAGGTTTCAATATTTACTGAAAGACTTAGGGTCGTATTTATAATCAGCTCTCAAGACTGACACCAAATTTGAGTTTGTATCAGAAATATCATTTAGTACTTACTTTAATTACTTCTTTTCGAGTGGGTTTTCAAGACAATGTGCGACCTTATAAATCCTGGTGTCATAGTATTTAAACTGCTTAATAGCACAGCTAATAGGCGTCTGACCTGACGGGACTTACGACTTAACGTGCCCTCCGAATCACGGAATATTTTTTCTTCCAGACAATCAGCCTGCATTATCCTAACCAAAATCTCACAAAGTGATGATTGGACAAATATCAACTTTGTGCTCCCGTGGAAATCCCAAACGATCTCTAAAACGAGAATCGGCATTTTCTCTCAGTTTACTTTCGGACCGGCCAATTAGGAGATTAAGCCGAAAGCCAACAGCTGGAGCGGGCCACGGTCGCAAATCCAGGTGAAACATTCACTCGATTCTTGATAATTTCTGATTGCTGTTTTGAAAGAAAATAGTGAACCGAATTGCAAGAAAAGTTAAATAGATTTTTTAACAGAAAGGAACTTTCATATTTCTTAAAATAAATTACCTAATGAGTCGTGTAAGTTACCAAATACTCGTAGACAAACCGTCTTCTAAACTCTGGTATCAGTAAGCACTTTATCCGCTGCGCTTATAAATAGTCTGAAACTACGTACCTACCTACCAACAAATATTCCCTATCCTACAATCCACAGTTCGAAATTATTTTTAAACCTAGGTACCTCCTACGCAAAACGCTATTAAATATTCTTCTAAACGCTGTGTTGACACCAGTTTTAAAAATATATTTATACTACACCTATTCGGAAAGTATATTAGTTCTTACTTAAAAAAAGGAAAGAAAGTACGTAAATCCAAGCGAACGAATATGCGGGCGGCAAAAATATATGGGATTTACTTTCTCCCCTAGGGGAGAAAGTATTTTCTCCCCTCCTATTTTTTTTTTTAAATTCATAATTCAAAACTAGAAACAGGCGAATGCCAAAAAACAAAAAGTTTGTATGTCGAAGCCCACAAAATGATACTGGCCACTTACATTTTTTGGCAGTATGTGCTTTGCTTCATTTGTCTCTTTTATATTTTTAAGTAAAAAATATGGCAAAATCAACATGTCCGCGCGAATTCTTTTTCGTTCTTTGATTTATATGACTTATTTAATGTAAATTAAGTGTTTAGCATTTTCGATGTAATGTGTAACTGTATTAATATGTGTTTTGTTTGTTTGTGTTCTGTTCGCATGGATGATGACACTTCAAATGTTCTTAAGTTATCTTCTCATGTAAGTGATATCATTCTTTATCTTACAAGGATTTTTGATTATATTTTCCTCATAGGTGTAGTATAAAGCACTATGTATAACTCGGAAGAAAATGCGATTCCACACTCGTGTGTATTGAGGCCCTCAGCTGCGCTTCGGGCCTCAAACTACACCCTCGTGGGAATCGGTCATGTTCTCTCCTCGTTAAACAATGTACTATTATATACATCTTCCAGCGCCATACCTGAGTACCAGGGCGCCATGACAGGTGAGAGATGGCCGCGATCTATCATGACGCGCCTGCCGAGGGGAGCGCTTTCTAGGGCATTGATTTTTGTGGCTTTTTAAAAGGTTAGCCAATGCAACCGATACCATTAAAAACACCTTATCAAATATTCTCCAAAACGCTCTGTTGACACCAGTTTTAAATGTTTGTTTACATCTTCCAGCGCCATACCTGAGTACCAGGGCGCCATGACAGGTGAGAGATGGCCGCGATCTATCATGACGCGCCTGCCGAGGGGGGCGCTTTCTAGGGCATTGATTTTTTGTGGCTTTTTCAAAGGTTAGCCAATGCCCAATGCAACCAATGCCATTAATAATATTATGTAAGCTGCTATTGATTTTTTTCTTTTATAAATTGAATTAGCTTCTCTTACCGGGCTTACTGTAAAAGCCACATAAACTAACTTAATAATTGAAGCATGTTTAGGTTAGCAATTTTTTTCTCTTTCTTACATTATGTACTTATTAATTTACCTAGTATAGTCGTATATCCTCAGCATTCAGTTCACTATAAATTAGAAATATAATAACCTTGCTAGCTTCTTTAACCTCGACTCTACATCTCCATACATAATAAACCAGATCCCCAATAACCTATATCAGCCTCTGAGACGTTCGGTAATTGGCTGAGCTCGTCTTTGATCACGCCGCTGGATCAAAGGGGCCGCCTGATTGCGCCGCTAAGCGCAACTCGAGCTAACTATCTTGCTAAAACTATGAAAAGTTACCCACTGTGCCTATTCACACCAGCGGAAAATAGACGCACATCGAGTGTTGATAGAAAGAAACATTAAAAATTCGCCTTTGGCAGGACTTGAACCTATGAATGACCTTGGGAATGCCGCTGTCGATTTTTCGTTTCTCACTTTTCAAATATTAAAATATGTCTGTGAGTGAAAAAAACACATAACAACTTTAAATGTACCTACCAGTCCAAATATTTCGCTGACAGTTTTCTTTTGTTCCAACTTGAAATCTCTTTGAACAAAGCGATGTTTAGCAAAAACAGTCACCGATTATATCCGTGTATGTGACTAGTCACATAATCTCAATCTTTCGATACTATAAGCTCAATACTTTGAGCTCCACTGCTCGCCAAGATTGAAGTATTAGCGGTTGCTCTGTGAAAGTTTACAACATTTTGTCATTATGCACTGCTTGTCTTTTTAAGATGCTGTCAAGAGTGAGGCAAACTTTGCGATCTGATCGAAGCATGTTTACTCAGTAGATAAGTATTATCGAGCAACAATTTTATGATACCTATACAAATTTTATTCACAGCTGCCTTAGCTAAAAGAAAATTTAAATATTCAGATGTCTGGCCATGTCAGATTTTAATAAGATTAGTAGGTAATAGAGTGAATTATTCTAATGAAATGTTTAATTTAGAAGACACGATGCTAATTCGTGCCAATAATAAATTCTCAACTAACTAATTTACAATAAATATATTACTTTTCTCTCTAATTAGAAAATGAAATAAAAGTGTCCAGAAAATCAACAATAAATACAAACTCATCTATCAGCCATCGTCATCATCTTCATCACTCATCATCAGCACATCATCAAAATATTCGATAGGAAATAAAACCCGTAACTGACTTTACAAAATGTATACTGAAGCATTACAGTACACTTTACTTTACGGGTCCGTAAAGAATACAGAGTCCTGCCCTGCCTGACTGTTCGTATCACGTTCGTATGTATCAAAGCCACTTTTTTATGCCACGTCACCATATATTTATTGAATGTGGCAAACAACTGCCAACGCGCATTTACCATGATGCGGTGCAAAAGGATTGTCTTGGCTCGTCAGCTCCAAAGCAAATTGGTTTAGCTGAGTGCGCGAGTCAAAATCGGAAAACCTTGTATTTTTGGGCGCCACTGATATGTAGCTACAGTGATTTATGTATGTATGTACGTAAAAGCTGCGCGCAACTCTAGCACCATTGAAGCCCACGTAAACCCAGGCCTCGTTCGTGACAACAGCGGTCATATTTCACAGCTGATTCCGCTGATTCCGTCCGTCCGACGATATAAATCTGCCGGCGATCTGTCCGTCACACTCCGCTATAAAATTCGGAACGCACCGTCTGAATCGGTCATACTACCAAATCAGTGCTTTATCTTATAAGCACTCGCGATTATTTTCACTCATTTCCCTAATTTAACCGGGTTGAATCGCGACCACAGTTTGTGCAACCGAGTCGAATCGTTGGAATAAAAATGAAATTCCTATAATTTACCATGATTTCAATACGTATGTTTCCAATGATATTATTCAGTGCATGATCCAGTGATGTTATCAAATCTTGCTCTAATTTTTACGGTAGTTGTATCCTCGCAATAGACCTTTTTTTTTCACTTTTGGTGATTCCGACACTTTCTGTCTAGATTCTCTCAGATTAGAAATTTTTAAGAAAACACCTTTTTATGGATAATCTTATTAAAGTGTTCGGACTAAATATAGAGCGAAATCCAAACCTAACTCAGAATCGTACTTAGCTGCTCTTTGTCCCCTTTTATCTGGATTCAAGGCTAAAAAAGTCACATACTGACCAAATCAGTCAGTATGTGACTGCCATAAACCTGTTTCGGTCATACGCCGTACTCGCTATAAATTTGAAGACTGCGGCCGGCGCTACCAATTTGCAGCTCCACTGCCCTAATTACCGGTCTCAGAGTGATCCTGGCTGAGCTGGATTGAGGATCATCAGTTAGGTAATTGCTAAGCCTGTTAAACTGGTGATCTGTGACATTTGCCAGCGATCAGGGGACAACGTACCGCAAACTGATGCTCAGCGAATGAAACTGACCAACTTTTCCCAGGAAATTCTTTGAGGAAAAAGAATGACTTTCCCATAATAAAATGACTACCTCAATGAGACAATTTGTATGGGAAAGAAAATTATTTTATTATTTCCTTTAATAATTTCCAGGCGAAAGTTGGAACGGTACTACCAGGCAGTTTGAAAACTCTGACACCAGAGTTCATAGGTCGTTGTTCAACTCGAAAAACTCACTCGAAAAGAAGAAGAAGGTGAAAGTTATTCTGTTTAATTTGCGGTACGCTGTCCTGTTATTTGTGAAATAAATTCTTATTATTATATTCGTTTAAGTATACTTTAGTCCCAATAAATCTTGATCCACTATGGGTATCTATCGCTTAAATATAGTAAGCTAGCGCTTTGAAAATATTTTGAAAAAGCATCCCGATATACCAAAAAATATAAAAAAAGGCCAATGGCGGTGCGAGAGGTCCATCAGTTGCAATAACGGCATCGCAGTAACTGACATCGTCTGTCACGGTAAATGTTAGTGGATACGAGTAATCGGGGTTCCGTACGATACATACAAACAACTCACGCACTGACTTTATTGCGATTTGCCTTGATTTCGGACATGGAATCAATATTGGAGTATTCGCGATGGAGATTAAGGCCCGTATTTATAATCATCTCTCAAGAGTGACAGCGAGTTTGAGTTCGTATCAGAAATGTCATTTCAGTACAAAACGACCTGTCAAATCCATACTTAATATTGCTCTCAATCTTGAGATAGCTTTATAAATACGAGCCTAAAACTATTACAATTAAATGTCCATGCCATGCTGGACTGGGAGCGAAGGACAAACATAGATTGTGCCACCTGCTTCACTTCACGGGCATGCTGTAAAACCCAGCAAAGGATATAATTAGGAGTGTATAATTTTATCGTGTTGGTCTTAAAACAAATTTCTTTGGTGACTTTAAACTTTCTCATAGGGTCCTGCATCAACATTATTAAAAACATAATATCATCGTCCATATCATTGGCCCGTATTTATAATCAGCTCTCAAGAGTGACAGCGAGTTTAAATTCGTATCAGAAATGTCATTTCAGTACAAAACTCTCTGTCAAATCCATACTTAATATTGCTCTCAATCTTGAGATCGCTTTATAAATACGAGCCTTAGTACAAAAAACCTACTACCTACTACAGTTCTACTAACGAAGTTACACTCTATACTACAGTAAATAACTTTAGCGTAAAAGTTTAGCATGTGCTAGAACCCTTTGCGAGCTATCTGGCCGTTCCAGCGCTCTTTTGTATTACACACTGCAAACCCTGATGTAAGAATACCAGCAGGTGATATGGATGCGGCAACTGTGTTGTACAAGTTTAAGGCTCGTATTTATAAAGCGATCTCAAGATTGAGAGCAATATTAAGTATGGATTTGACAGGTCGTTTTGTACTGAAATAAACAAACGAACTCAAACTTAAACTCGCTGTCACTCTTGAGAGCTGATTAAAAATACGGGCCTAAGAATATCAAGAGACCGAGGGGGAACATTATGATTCTGCATAAAATTCTATTCTTTTGCTTTTTGTTATGTTGAGACAAGCATTTTTGAAACAAATCAACGATGAAGCAAGCTCACTCTGCAAGCTATTGAGCACCAGACTCTAGTGTGTAGTGTGGGGCTGTGGTCGTACCCGCTCTTGAATGTACCATCGCTTATTGAGATTGTTCTGTCTGACTTTGATGCTAACCGCTACTATAAATAGATCTCGTACCTTCCCAATAAACATTCTCGTTTTAAACATACAGTAGTTACAACTGCTTACATCCATTGATATATCTTATAATAACAGTTGTTCTTTTGCTTTCCTTCTCATTTAAACAGACTCTTTCGTAGCTCGATGTAGTTGCAGCTATAACCGCCACTGCGCCACGGCCGCCGCTAGTTGCAAGACGGACGACCGCACCGGGAATTGAACCTGCGACCCAGCCAGATACAATACACTTTCGGATACGATACACTAGTTTTTCAGTGACCACAGACTGAACCAACCTACTAAATTTTTTTTTTTTATCAGGACCCATAGGAGACAAACAATTGGTTTTTTCTATACATAGTAAGTATTTAAAGTATTATCGATTAAACAAATAGAATATAACAGTGCACTCTCTTATTTAAAAAAAAAAACAGTAAAGTAACTAATGGACTTTTCTACGTAAAGCAATTCAATTTTAAGCAATCAATATTTACCCTTCATTTGTCCGATGTGGTAAAAACTACTCTTTTATTCAGCATTTGACCCTCTGCCTCCCTCGCAATATGCAATTAGTATTTTTTTACTTGAATTGAATCACACTTGAATACTTTCTCTATGCATGCTGAATATTTATTTATTTTACTTGAATCACATTTGAACCAAACTTTTGGCTTATATTTTAGGTGCGTTTCCTCTATGAGTGCTCAATAATTTTCTTTTACTTAAATCAAACTCTTGGTTTTAATTAAAGTTGGTTTGCTTTACGAGTTCTTTCCCAAAACATTTAATAAAATAAAATTATCTTGCATTATGAATCCGCCCACCCCATCATATTATCTTTATTTTTAACTGGGTCAAACTCCAAAAAGCGCTCGAAGGGTTATCGCCTCCATTTCACATAAATACACATAAATATAAGGAAGATCATGCAAGTACCTCGTAAGAGGGGGATTCTACAACGATTACCGTAATAACGTGCAATAAATACTCCGGCGGCGAGCCACTCCGGGCAGCCCTCGGGCTACAGAATATACCAAGTTGTAGAAGAGAGGGCGTTATGAAATGGTGTATACTAACTTCTTAACACTTGTTAGGAAATAGTTACTTAGTTATAAATAATAACAATGAAAAACTGTATTAAAAATGTGTATTTTTAATACAGTTTTTCATTGTTATTTCATTCATTATTTCTAGAGGACAGTTGGGATCTAAATCCCGTCAGATCTGAATGATCTGACTCTAGACTACTACTAAAAAAATTGCCATAATAATTTAGGTGTGGCGTACTACTAGAATAAAATATACATAAATTATATTTAATTGAACCCACATTTTGCAAGGGAATTTTTTTATCCGTATTTTTTTTTTTTTAGGTACTTAATAAGCAGTGCCTGTTGTGTCCTTGTTTTTATGTCCTGTTTTTATGTAATTTCTTGTGTACAATAAATTGTTAAATAAATAAATACTTTCTTTTTTCAAAAAGTTTAATCGCTAACGTCTGTATCTTGCATTGTTTCTCACCTGGCTATGGCGAGTTCAAAACGATAATTCTCCCTCTAATTACCACTCGTCGTACAAAAATGTCCGCTTAACTCACTGTTTTCTAAAATTATTCTTTACTAGCCTTCCGTCCCGTGATTTCACCCGCGGATACGTGAGATTTAATCAATTATTTTCCCCCTTTAAAAAGATTCTTTGTTATTCTTATCTCTATATAAAATTCCGTCTTTATCGAAATAAAATACTTTATTTCCGTGGAAATGTGTTATTTTCCCGCGGTAAAAGGTAGCCTATGTCCGTCTCCAGGGTGTCATCTATCGTTTCGCCAAATTTTATTGAAATTTGTTCAGCCTTGCGAGAAAGCAACAGGCAGACAGAGTAACTTTCGCATTTATAAAATTTCATGTTTTTTTATTTATGAGCTCGACGCGACCCCACCCTGTATAATCTCGAGCATCAGCACATTCAGCACCGCTTTTCATTTAGTTAGGCCTCGAGTTTTCTTTGTTTGGAGCTTTTAATTGTACCCATTTTAATTTGTGTTTGCCCCTATTTATTCCATGTTCATAAAACTCGTATTTTCTACAGACTCCAGATAAGCATAAATAAATGATGGAGATAATATTAACTTTAAAAATAAAGAAATACAAAAATTGGTTAAAAATGAAAAGATATTTGAGTAAAGAGAATAATATAAAAATTTAATTTTAAACAACAACATACCTACTTAACAGCCAAAATAAAGCACTTGCCTTTAATTTCACATCATTACTTTAAAGTCTGTGACTACGATATGACTAGATATATTTTCAGAAGCTTGTCTTCCCGAAGATGAAGTTTCCAGGTGCATTCACATCATCTGACGCGAAGTATTCCTTCCACAAGGCTTGGAACTCACTCCAGGTCACATTCGCTTTGCCTTTACACATCTTCTGGAAGGCAGATACAGCTTCATCCTTGTTCAGACCGAAGGTAGCGTAAACTGTAGAGAATTCATCTTTGTCAATGGAGCCATCTCGGCTAGCGTCTTCTAAGTCGAAGATGAACTTCATGTACAAGTTTTGCCAGTCATGAGCTGAAGGGTTATTTGCGGTTACATATTGTAAAACCGAAATTTTTAAACCCAAATTCCATATTCCCGAAAACGATTCGACTTTTTTTTTATTTCCATTTTTTCGTTTTACAGAAGTTACAAAATCCATATTATTAAAATCCAGAATTTTATTTACCTTTTTTTTTATTTAACCATTGACTTATATCACAGATCAACTTTTTACCACAATAACGAAATCCAACTATAACTTTATTCCACCACTCTGTTTTCCAAATATATTTATTCCAAAACATTATCTTACCAAAATGTTGAAATCCAAATAAATCTTTTTCTAGATAGAGTTGAGAATAGAGTAAAAGTCAGCTTGCTATAATAAATGCTAAGCAAGCATGCAAGCACGCATGCACGCATACAAGCATGCATGCAAGCAAGCAAACAAGCATGCAATGCATGCAAGCAAGCAATCAAGCAAGCGAGCAGCAAGCAGGCATGAAGGCATGCAGGCATGCATCACCAGCAACCTAACCCTCGAAGTGTATGTCGGAAGCGAACTGGGCTCGCTGCGCTCGCCCATCCTCGCTTCCGCCAAACGTACCGAACCTAATCTATCCGTGCCGGGGTGCCCCGAGTCGGTTCTGCATTGAAATTTTGAAATATGCGGTTTATTTTCTGTCTACTAATTCATTTGGGAATTGTAACTTTTGGCTATTGACATTGTGGAAAAATTGCTTGTTTGTATGCATGATGCATGCAAACAAGCAAGCATGCATGCATGCATGCATGCAAGCAAGCAAGCAAGCAAGCATGCAAGCATGCAGTCAAGCATACATGCAATCAAACAAGCAAGCGAGCAGCAAGCAGGCATGCAGGCATGCATCACTAGCAACCTAACCCTCGAAGGGTATGTCGGAAGCGAACTGGGCTCGCTGCGCTCGCCCATCTCGCTTCCGCCATACCCTTCGAACCTAATCTATCCGTGTCGGGGTGCCCCGAGTCGGTTTTGCAATAAAATTTTAAAATATGAGGTTTATTTTCTGTCTAATAATTCATTTGGAAATTGTAACTTCTGGCTATTGACATTGTGGAAAATGTTACTTCGGGGTTTAAAATTGTTGGAATATTGATACTGGTTTGAAATGAATTAGTTGTCAGAAGTAAAAAAGGCATTTTAAAAATTTGGTAACAGTGTTTCTGGAAAATGATATTTCTGGAAAATATAGGTTTGGGATTATAATTAATATGTCAAACAAATCATCTGTAAAATAACACTACTGGCAACCATTTTCGTGATATTAAAATTCGGAATATAGAATTTCGGAGGTACGATATGTTACCGTTATTTGCATAGTCATCGCATAAGGCTACCCATTCATCAACAGAAATTTTTCCATCACTATTCACGTCAGCTTTCTGTAGTCCGTTCCAAATCTTCATAAGGGTTTCTTGAGCGGCCTTGGCATCAGTTGCAGACCATCCTCGGAATTTCGCGATGTTAGCAGCAGCCTGCTCGAAGTCTGACTTCTCAATGCTGCCACTCTTGTCAGTGTCGAAGAAGGCCTGGAAGACGTGGATGAACTTCTTCTTTCTGAAGTCGGAAACCATTTTGAATTATTGTATAGGTAGTTGATAGATCAAGCACTTTCACTTAATGTCTCTTGATTGATGTACGCTTCTATTTATATAAAAACATCTTATATCTGTTATCATTTGGCGATACTTGTTATCTATATTAACTGCAATGCAGTGTGTAGTGTGTCACTAAGTTGTTTGTTTGTTATATGTATTTGCTTTGACAACTGCATTGCTTACCTACTTGAGTACATAGAGATACACAATCTTGTCTGTGTTTGAGACGCTATGCAACTATATTGTATAATATTATGAGTAATTTTAACCAAGTATTATTAGTATTCGGCTCACCTGATGGTAACCGGGCATCATAACTATCCCGAAGAAGCATTCTATATTAGTTGAATAGCAAAACATAAAAAACTAGCTCACATTAGAATTTAAATTGCCGCATATTTAAGAGAGACATATAAATTGAACCAAACGATAAAATACGATACTTCTTCTTCAATAGGTACCTAAAGTACCTATACCTACAATACTAACCACCGACCTTCGAATAAAAGTGAGACGGACAGATCCACCTGTCTTTTGAAAGAAAAGTTAATCTACATTAGGTCGTCTGGGAACCTCCTACGGTTAGATAAAGACACCCTCTAGCCAGACAAATATTTTAACTTGATTCCTGAGGAGCCATCTTGGTTGTGGATTCTTTGCTAATGCATACGTAGATTGCACTGTGATTTTCTTTAATTAGAAAGATAGAACATCGCTCAAGTTACTAAAAGCTAAAGGTAATCTAAATTGGCCTGCACCCAGCAGCAGCAGACTGTCGCAGCCTATTCGCAGCCTTGCATCTGTCACAGCGATCTACGAGCGTTACAACTGGAGTTGAAATAGTGAGAGTTTTTAGAAACAGTGCGTAAACCGGGAACTGAACAACTGTCACAAAGAAATTCTAGCACTTTCACAAAATTTCTTGCATAGTTTTAATGGGGAAGATTTTTTTAATTCCCGGATGTTTTTTTTTATGAAAGTTATTCAGTTTCGTTGCTCACTTACTTACCTATAGGTATCTGTTACAGTCTGAAATGAAAGCTGTAGAAGAATACTTCTTCATTAGTTCCGTAACTATTGACCTCATCTTTTGTAGGCTAACGACATTTTAATGGATTCTTATCCTAATGGATAAAATAAAACATCTTTTTATTCTGTTGAATCCTGATGAAATGTTTTCCTTCTAAAACATGCTTCACTTTCATAAAATTTAATATCTTGGGGTCAATTTGGGCAGCCACGCAACGCGCACTTTCCAACAGCGTGATGCATAGAACTTTATTTACTATGCAAGTTACTATTTTGGAGTTAATCCTATGCACCTAGGTTCTACTACGTTTTGGAGTAAAACTATCGCCCAATCTAATAAATGAGAGTGAGTGGAAGCGACTTAAGATTGATATGTATATCGCTATAGTGACAGGTTGTCAGCCCATCTTCTAAATCACATACACTGTATTCCCTTTTCGGTTTTACACACACCATATTTGAGAGGAAAAGCAGATGGCACCGCTTCCATTTCAGTGTGGAAGAATATACCTACCAATTTGAAAAATATGTTGACCCTGGTACCCATACACTTGCCAGACATCCCCATTTACTTATCTCCTCATGTGGAGTAGGTATGGGCGTGCCCGGGAGTCGAACCGACAACACACGCGGCTCTGACAGATAGAACACATCCGTCATGGTCGTCTGCACGCCCACAAGATTCGAGCTAAGAAACAACGTGCTCGTGGATATGGTATGTGAACTTAAATTACCTACTATTCCAAGTTGGACAGCACGCAGCAGCAGCAGACTGCCACAAACTGTAAAATGATTCCTAAGAAAACAAAAGAATCTATCACAGCGATCATCTAACAGTTTTTTTTTGGCTTTTTGCTGCGACAGTCTGCTGCTGTTTCTGCGTGCAGTCCAACTTGGAATAAGTAGTTAATACCTTTACAAAGTACATAAAGTAAAACTCCATCGGTTTGAAGCAGCCCGGTACCTTGACTTCATGGTTGACTGTACCATGAATGTTCTATTCAATTGTACACCGAAGTAGTGCAGCTGTAGATACTCATAATGTACCAGTGACTTAAACAATGCTTCATGACCTAAATCTTAGTCCAGATGCTGGATAAATCTCGAGTTGGCGAGCTGCCAGGTGGATCAGCAATGTTAGAGTGCAGGAGGCACGTGACGGGTTAAACTGATCAGGATGCAGGATATATTTAACTACATAAATCAGTATACTTAATAATAATCAGCTCTTGTGACTGACTGCGAGTTGGCTGGAAATATCATTTCAGTAAAAAACAGTCTGTCTAATCCATAATTATAAAATGTGGGTTTTAGAATGGTTTTAGGACTATTATCTTTTTCTTCGTGTGGGTTTAAGATTGTAAAAGACCCGATAAATACTTCACGATCAAAAATCAACAAATCGGCAAAATAAATTTGTTATAGTTTGAACTAACTGATAAAGTGTTTGGTTTCCGGAAAATGAGTATTACAAGATAATAACAACTTGTAGATTAGTCATGTACTTGCAGTGTTTATTTTACGATAAATAGTAAGCCTGATGGAAACCACTTTGATTTTAATTGTAATTTTTTGCAACAATAAAATAACATTTTCCCTATGCATTGCATCCTTACGGAATTGTTTTTATTTGGCTACTTTAGCATTGAGGAGCTCTACCTAGAATCCTGTTAAAGAATATTATTAAAACCTACTACCACGGTGACCCGCGCTGCATATTTAACCAACAGAACTATCGCGTAAACATACCACATCAACGATTGTTCCAACATCCCATCACCCTAATGTGATAAAAGAGACTCCTAATGGCGATGGGAAGCTCCGGGGGGATGTGGATCACCAGGGGTGAGGGGGGCACCACTCATTTGCCAAATTGTCAGGATTATAGATTTTTTTATAGCCGCCACTTGAATAGTGCAGCTAAGTGCACTATGGTGGACAGCCAAGTTTGAGATAATGGGAGCCATTTTTCTGGTTAATGAGGTTTGGCGAATACGGATGCGCTGCGCTGGATGAACTTTAGTAAAAATTTAAGGTATTTTTGTAAGTGATAAGATCAGACAAATCACATTTTTCGATGTTATGATTATGACCAAACTTAAGCATACCTAAAATATGAGAAATTACAACCTTATAGATGTTACTGTCAAATGGTACAACTGGTACGGCGTGCCTCTTTATATTTCAAATATATATACCGTTTCTTTAGTATTTAGACGTAGTAACTTTAAGTACTATGCTATATTTAACAGCTTTTAAGCTTTTAAACTTTAAAGCTAGCTTAAACTAAATAACAAAAATCATAATAAAGTTGGCTAACTCGGCTAAACACTCCACATTTCCACAACTCTCCAACTTGGCGTGCACACATTCATCACGCCGCATGGAGGACTTGACCTGTTTTTACAACTACACTTTCCGCACTATTACTGCTGTAACAGTTGCACTTTATTTCTCAACTATGTACTCAAAACTTCAGTCAGTTGAACTTTTCACTATTCCAGAAAGATATCAGTTCTGAGAAATTCATCACAGTTTTTAACAGCGATTTTCCCTTCTTCAAACAGAGCCGACTATTACCTACTTGTTTGATTTATTTATGCATTTTACAGTGAAATTAATTTATAATTTTTTTAACCCAAAAGTAGTAAGTTAATATAGGAGACAGTAGTTTTATGTCGCCATAACTATTATGTAAAAAAATATTGTCACCCAAAAATCTAAACGAAAGTAATGAAATTCTTATCAAGAACTTGGCCCTATTTAACACCCAGCCCATTGCAGTATCTATCTCTGCAGGCCAGGCAGGATTACCGCAAGATAGCGATCTCTTTCAGACACCCGCAGTATTGACGTCAATGGGTTGATAGTAGTTAATCTGATTACTGCACTTAAGTGATAATGTTTATACATTTTCCAAGGACTAAAAATTGGAAATTCTACATAAGTAATATTCTAGGTGGTTTCGAATTATTTGTATGTGAAGTCGATTTGAATTGATCGTTGAATGAAGATTTTGTATATCAATCCAATTAATTTAAGTAGTTCATTAATTTATTTAGTAGTAATCTGAATTATTATTAAAACCTATGATAAGAATCTTAGTAAAACTTACGACTTATAGAATAAAATTATCTTTACCAAGCTGCAGCGTTATCAAAATATTAATACATGTTTTATAAAATAATTTAAAATGTCACACTTTGAAAAAAAAAGATTTATTTACAATAAATAAACAGTTACCTAATTAACTTACAAAACTAATCGTCCAAGAGTCCAAAGATGAAGTTTCCCGCAGCGCTAGGGTCCTCACTGGTGTAGTAATCCGTCCAGAGCTTCTCAAACTCAGCTTGGCTGATCGTGGGTTTACCCTGGGACAGCTTGTTGAATGCCTCCTTGGACTTCGCCTTGTCCCGGCCGAAAGATTCAAACACGTTGGCGTACTCATCAGCATCGATGGAACCGTCGTCAGTTGCGTCTAGCAGCTGGAAGACGGCCTTGCAGTACAGTTGCTGCCACTCGGCAGCTTTCGCAGGGTCCCTCGAGAAGTCGTCCCAGAGTTTCACCCATTCCTCTGCGCTGATGACGCCGTCTCCATTGCTATCGGCTTGGGCAACTAAACCATCCCAGATCTGGAAGAGTAGCTCCTTCATCAGCTCGTAGGTGACATCTCCAGGGTTGTATCCTCGGAGTTTGGCCAGGTTGTGGTTGGCGGCCATGAAGTCCTTCTTCTCGATGGAGCCGTTCTGGTCGACGTCGAAGAACGACTTGAACACGTGCATGTATTTCTTCTTTCTGAAGTCGGACACCATTTTGTCTGTTTTGTATTCGCTCGCAAAATACCGAACTATGAAAAGTGGCCAGCGAGTGGGCAGGGATTTTATATGTCGGTTTTATCAACGATTAAATGTGATCAATTTGGATTTATAGATTATCGTTTTTTGCAATCCGCGTACTGACGCAAAATAAATATTATGAGGTCTTAAGATTAGGTAATTACTAGATTCACCCTGAAACAATTATTTTACATCTACTTAAAATGGGAGGTCTTGATACTAGAAGTTGCTCGAGCAAAGCTATAGGGTTTTGAAGATTAGATGAAATAAAAATGAAGAGATTAAAGTGTACATGTGCAGATGTACAGAGCGTAGGTAAATTATATTTTTACGCAGAAATATTAATTAAATATGAACTCATAATCTAGATAGATTCTTGTAATCTTTTTGGTATCAGGTGATTAATTAAATAATACTTAATCGTTTGAGTACTCGTATAAAGATATAAGTTAAATAATAAACAATACTGGGTAAAAACAAAATAATAAGTAATTAATTGACGAAAAGAGCAAGTAGTAGTACCTACCTAGTGAAACCGAATATCATGATTGAGAACAGTAACATTAGTTAAGCTAGGGTACAGAGTAAACCAAAAACTTACTATAGTAATTATGATTACACATACCTAATCATAACATAACATTTAACTATGTAAATGTCCCGGTGAATATCACTTCTATTTCTAAAACAAAGCTTTGATCTGATCTAGCATTTAAAAAAAATGCGAACTCCTTTTGTACCGAACATGTTCTTTGTCTCACAGTTGATGTATTACAAGTGAGCGACTTTGGACAGGTCTAGACGAGAAACAATGCTTAGGTAGCACTGAGGCTTGCCACAAAGGGTCTTATTTCATAGATTTGCTCAGGCTGTTTTATACATGATCGTATTCATACGCATATTTCCAGTTATTTTTTTATCTACCTACATAGGTACTTGTGCAGTGCACTGGCTTCTCTTGGTCTGGAAGAGATCGCTCGAATTTGCACATTTTCAAAACAACAATAATACGTCAAAAGGAAGCAAAAATGACGTCATGAAAACATCTGAATTTAATTTGATTAGTGATTATCACTTGAACTGAAGCCAATATTCTACATATTTTAATTAATGAAATGACAAGAAGGAAGTTTCTGTAAATATCAGCTAGATTTTTGCACTCAGTATAGAAAATACTGAAAATAGGGACTTATGTGAACAGAATCCTTCGTCGTCCGTCTGTCGGCTTATACCCTCCAGCAAACGGCAAACGGAAATTGTTTTTTTTTTCCGTATTCCCATACTTATGTGTTTGCATGGCGTTTAATTTTCGCCATCCCTTTGTTTTTCTATTTATAAAAAAACGGCTGTTTGTGGAAACGTTTCGCGTTTTTAGAAACGACCCCTTTGAATAATGTCTTGTTTTGCGGAGACAGCTTCGTATGTGGAGCTACAAGAATAAACATTTCTTTATTTGTAGCTCTACTTATATACTTTTTCTTCTTGTCCTGTGTGTTTCGAGTCGATCGACCCGATGAACCCTGGCTACTAATGTTTTGCCAGAGAGCAATATGCCCTCAGGAATATGTAAATTCAGAATCATTTAACCAATAAATCTAATTAGTGAATCAAACCTGTATGTTTGTACACAAAACTTCAGTAACAGGTTTAAAAACCTACATTGCAAAACTCATTCAACATAGATCGAACCATGGGGTAGAACATTTTCTGTGGCGCTAAAATCGGTCTATGAATTTTAAACCCGTTGCCTATCAAAAAATCGACCCAGCTAATCCAATTAAAATCATCGCAATCCAACAAAAGTGATCATAAATAAACAGAAAGACCAATTAGCACAGTCCAATATGTTTTGGGGCCCTATTTCATTTATCAAACATTAAACTCAGTTTTGACATCATTTTCGCATCCACTGTCTGTTAGAAGTGGACCCTACCATTATTAAATTAATGACCCCTTACAGCATTTTAGAGTATACGGTTCCTTGTATCGGGGAGGTAACATAACAACACGCAAATAAGGTACATTGATGAGCAACTCGCTTTTTCTCGGGGTCGGTTATTTAATCCAGAGGATAGAACGTCGGAGGGTACTGGTTTTTACACAGAGCGACTGCCATCTGACCTCCGCAACCCAGAAGGGAAACCAGACCCAATTTTAGATTAGGTTTTTGCCAGGTTAGTAGCCAACCCAGCTGTCAAAGTTTACAAACCGCCGCGCGGTGCTTACTAATGGCCTCTACACTTGGCTCTACATGATCTGATCTATCTACGGTATTAACCAAGACCAACGGCTTAACGTTTCTTCCGAAGCACGGAAATGTTCGTGTTGTTATACCACTACACCAGGTAGACCGTATGCTTTGTTTTGTTAGTCTTGTGTTTTTGTAACTGGCCTTGCACCACCATCAATGTATTTAAAACTGTCCCATACCTTCGACATGGTGGTATTCAAATGCGTTTGGGCGGTTGGCGGCCATGACGGCCACGATAAGAATGACGCATGACCCTGCTCTCGTTTCAATGTTTGATCGCGCTATCTCTCAATCTAAACGGATGGGGTTGCTTTGGTTATCATTTTTTTATCCGATTTCATAGGGGTCGCTTTCGGTACATGTGATATCCTGGTAACACGCGCCTTTATCTCTTACGGGGTATTCTGCATGTCAATGGCTTAATAAATAAACGCTTCGCTACGTAGCAACAACCTGCCTTCTGTATCTACTCTTTTATTATTCTTTTGATTGTTTGTTTTTGTTGGTACAATAAAAAATATTTGTATTGTATTGTACGTCTGACTTTTAAAGGACCATTTCAGATAGGATTATGTATTTGCAGTTAGCGATAAGTTTTCGTCAGAAACACTTACAGAATTAAACTTTTATAGCTCGTGACCGCTCTGCCTACCCAGTAAAGAATGTAGCCGTGACTTTATTTTATTTTTACGTACCAATTACGTTCGTACGTACGCATTGCTCTATGAGTGATTGACTGACATGTATAGTCATACCATAATCTCTCAAAATACTTCTTACATAAAACTACTTTGTAAACATTGATAAAGATGGCGTCCCTAGTTTTTGCAATTAATTAGTCCCGCCCCCTCGGTGCCAGTATGTTAATTAAATCTCTCGTATACGGGGTGCTCCCTCGCGTCAATCAGACGGAGATTACGGGATGCACTCCCCTCGTTTAGGACACCCTGTATGTCACAGCTGGTGATGTGCATTCCGTAGCATTCTTAGTATTGATCTTTGGAGGCGGAAGATTGTTTTGGTATTCGGGATATCTTTACCTTTATTTCTTCTATTCTCGAGTGAGTTTGCACAGTCAATGGTGCTAATTCAGGACGCACTATTACTAATTCTAATTCTTAGTAGCGCTGTCACTTTCTTAAATTTGACATAAGAACAGGATAGCAAACAAACACGTGACTTTGACATTCTTAATTTGACGTACGGCGCTTTAAATAAGGAATGACCATAGAGCGTGCTCACTAATTTTACTTAATTTAAGCAGTCTTATGTCAGATAAGAAATGTCAAACTCACGTATTTGTTTGCTATCCTGTTCTTATGTCAAAGTTAAGAAAGTGACAGCGCTACTAAGAATTAGAATTAGTAACTGGACGGCGTGAATTGAGGCCAATGTCAAGATATTATTTCAGAAACTAAAAAGGTTTCAATGCTTTCGACTTCGCCATACAAAATGACCACTTCGATAGGAATATTTTGTTTATATATGTCGTTTTTTATTTAACGATAAATTTTGTTTTCGTGAAAGTTGCTAAGAGTTTCGTGAACTGAGCAAACCGCATTTAATGTTTAGGACACCGTCCATTACTACCTGAATAATATTAAAAAAATGAAATATAAGTTACGAAATAATTTCAGCCTTTCCATACATAATTCACGTACCATAGGAGTTTAGTTATAACTTTAATCTTGTAGGTACAATTATGAATTAATTTAGCTTTAAACCATCTCACGCAATCTTCTAAGCTAATTAGTTCATAGTAGCTGGTATACTATCAGCCAGTCGTATTGTGGTGGTAAATGTAAGTCCTGTTATAAAATGCGGCTGGAGGCGACTATTGTTAACGGAAAACGAGCGCATTACGACGGCCATGCTCGTTTCCACTGCACTTCATAAAAAAAAAAAAATTCAATAACTAAAGGTTTTCAGAGCTTATCATTGGAAGAGGCCTACCAGCATCAATTGGCCATGGGCTGAAGATTAATTAAAATAACCACAAAAATATTATTTTGTATCAGAGTTACTCCTCCACGCAGAAAATCTATTGTGCAACTTTAGGACCTTCCATACTAAATGACTTGGTCAGCGATTTTTTAAATATTATTTTGAGAAAATGTTACCTACCAGAGTAGTTGTTAAGCTTCACGTTCAGTTTTATGATCAGTAAAATATTTGTACTTAATTTAAAATGGCCACAGTTTTTTTCCTAAGTATTCAAGAGGCGCAAAACCCTTTCCCAACGACAATGGAAACACTTCCTATGCCCCGGATATACTAAGCAGAGTGCAGTGGTGGGCCGCCACCACCATTGTTACGTAGGATTGAAAATAACACAACCATGAGATAATAGCAAATATAAAACTTGCTGGCTAGATAAAACACTGCCACATAGAAATTGTGGTCTTCATTATAGGACTGGAGAAATTTTCTGCTGAGATATAAGTTTTGAGACTTTCGCGGTTGTTCACTGCAATTAGATTGTTATTATGAACGGGATTATTACCACGATTATTATTTTTCTGCTGAGACCCAAAGTGGATCTTGGCCTTCGATTCGACATGAGAGATCTTAAAGACATGAAATGCTCCCATATAGATTTATATCAGACGTAGACTTATTAGCCTGTTTGTCTGAAAAATTGATAAGTTTCACTTCGGGTCGCTGAGCCAGCGAAGTAAGTAACTTATTTTCTATAAATAATAAGATAAAAGCAACTTGAATGCAACTCCACAATGAATCATCTTTCAATTGAACTTCCAATGCTACAAGTTTACCATTGCCTAGCTAGCTACACAAAGGTGAGGTGAGTGAATGAGTATACTTTGTTATCTTTGTATGTGTTCATCGTTGTACTTTGTACGTTTGCAATAATATCTCAGCATCAAAATAGTCTCAATACAATCCTCGGTGAGTAACAACTTTATGTACACACGGTCTAACAAAATCAGGATAAGTAAAAGAAGCCATGACATTCTCAGATGATGAGCAAGCTATCTGGTGCCTGGCTGATACAGGTGAGAAAAGGGTGGACGCAAGCCCTGAAGGCGCTTCACTTTACTCACGTCGCCTACCAACAAACACCAATGTACGTATATACACTGTAACAAGACAATCAATGAGTGATTCAGTCTGCATTGTCACTCAGAAAATTTCACCAAGCGATAAATTCTCAAAAATCATCTTTTTTGTTTACCCGGGGGAATCAAACCCACGACCGGGTTCGGGAGCTCGCTCATGGCTCAGACCACTAGGCCACGGAGGCAGTCCGGTGGACCGTTAGCAGATAGAATAGAATCCCTACAAAACCTGGAATCAAGTTCCTTCTCTTTCATTTGTAAGGTACTTTATCTGACAAGATCATACATACCTTAAACAATGTTCTCCTGCCGCAGATCGGCTCAATAAATAAATAAAAGTCTAGCTCATATTTCAGTCTATCTTTTGTTCACACAACAATAGATGTTTGTCCGATTTGAGAAAAGATTAACTGTCTGCGAAGAATCTTTTAACAAAACATGTTTTTCCATTTCTATTGAAAAGTTTTATCAATGACCGCAAAGCTTTAAAAATAGAACAGAGACGAGAAATAGAATCCTACTTTAGATTCAAAAGATTTTATTTTTGATTTAGAGAGAAAGAAGGACTATCTTTTTTCAAACAGCCGTTTTCAACTTCGATAATTGCTATACTGCACTTCACTGTAAACGCTCTTTTAAAAAAACGCTGATGCTCTTTGTACCTAATTCATTTCTTCGGAAGTATGAGCATTTAGCGTCTGACTTCTTTCGTAGACAGCAATGAATGACAAAGTTTGTGCTATGCGTTTTCAGTTTGCAAATCGCAGCAGTTGCGTTTAAAACCTCACTCGGGCTATAATAGAGCAATTTTTATGATTGCGAAGTATTTTTGCTGAAAGTGCGATTACTACGGCTAGATGGAAAAGAGCTACCGCGATTTTCACTTTTTTTTTATTCTGTAAAATAAAAATAAACCGGACAGACTCTGACGATAATGATGATGCAATCACTCTCCCCGACTCCCTGTCATAAATGACCAAGTGGTAAAATCACACTTTTATTATTGCATTTTATATTACTACTGTAATATAACTACTGTAATACAATACTATACTAACTTACTACTGTAATATAATGTTACGGTACTACGCAGCAAACTACTCTACATTATTCAGATCAAGAAATAAAAATCATGGATATTTTACTAAAATATATTTCATTTATTCAATAATAATATAATAAATCTATAATACATTGTTATTCATAATAATAATTATTAATATTTAGTTCAGCAATCATCAATCAATAGGAAACAATTAAAATAATTGTTAATTAAATAATAAAGTCAAATATAACGACGGTGTCTTTGGATTCAAATAATTATTATTTTATTATATTTTTAAAAAGTATCATTTACGAAATGTATTTGTTTTGGAAAAGTAGAAATAAAGGCACCATTTTATATCATGTTCAATATCTAGCCAGTACTTTTTTTAATGATATACTTATTCCTTTTATTTTATTTGCATAAGTTTTATAATATTTTGACCACATTCTTGCATTATTTATTATCATTACTACAACTCACACACTCTTGTGCTCATTGCAGAATACACGATTTAATAAATAATAATATAATTATTATGGAATAATAAATTAACAATAAACAATGCACACAAAGTGTCATTTACACAATATTATCTGGAAGCATATTGTATCATGTATAATTTAACTCCATTTCTTGAGAAACAGATAAAAATAAGGAAGTGCTACAAACTAGCTATTTATGTAACTGTTGCATAATGAAGGATATTTAACACGAGTGTGGTTTATGAAACGAGCGCAGCGAGTTTCATAAAAGTATACACGAGTGTTAAATACTAATTATGTACAGTTTCATACAATAGTTTATCTACACTCATACAACAAATTTAAATTAAAGAAAAAATAAAGTAATCATTATTTCTTCTTTTCTAGTTTGCTCAAATAGCAAGCATCTGCGTAAAAATTAAAAAAAAAAACTTCATTTTGTTACAGCTTTGCGATAACGAAATGAAATTTGTATGGTTCCTTAGTCACGGCTGCATCGAAAGGTATATCATTATTTGCTTAGCGTTTCTGATAAGTAAATGAAGGATTTACGACATGAGTGTAGATAAAAGTTTTTTCGTACAACATCGTAAGTATTTACAACTTCGGCGTATTAAAACCAAACAGTAAGTTGTACAAGTCGATAAACGTCGAAGTCAAAACCTCCGTAATTAAAAAACAAGTAAGTAAGACGATTAAATTATTAATTTTGAAGTAATATGAGATTAAGTTAAGTATTAGGCAGAAGGAACGATACAATTTTTTGTCGCGATCCTAAGTAGTTTTAAAGGTTCGAAAATACACAAACAATAGTATAAACGATGTTTAATTACATTTAAGTCTTTACTACAACTAGCCTTCAGTGTATAGCTAACGTTATACATTTTGTAAAATGTAACTCAATAATAGAAGTAAATAATAATACTTCTATGCACTGAGTTGAGCACATTATTATGGCAATAATGATTTGGTAAAAGGGGAAATAAAATAATAAGTTTCAGATAAACAAAATACAATAATAAATTAGTTATTTTTTCAAAATGTTGTCATCAGAAGTGGGATACAAATTCAGTAAGATACTTTTAAAGGTAAAAAAATAAAGAACATGTGTATGGATAATAAGGTAATAATTTTAACATGTGTTAAATGGATAATCATACGGCAGTTTTAACATAATAACATAAATATTAACACTTAACTCATCGCGCTACGACCTGCAACTGCTGCGCTACCTGGAACAGCACCTAGAAAATAAAATATGAATTTATGATAGGTCCAATAACTTAGGTAGACAATGGGGGCATTTCGGATACGCACAAAATAATTAAATCTTGACTAAAATTGTCACCTGTCATTTTCTATCATGAGAGAACAGCTAGGGATGGCAATAGTTTAGTTAAGTTGTATCTTCACCAAATTGATAACAATAGTGACTGTTGTTGATGTGCTGTAAGAATGTGAGTCTTCACTGCGAGCATTCGTTGGCGAGCAACATGCGCGCGTATAATTTATTTATAGACACCATAATTATATACTTATTATATATTACATAGAGTCTAGAGCAGGTTGCTCGCGAACGAATGCTCGCCGTGAGGTGCCAATTATTGAGAGCATTAACCTTAGTTTATAAACAATCTCCATAGTAGCTGGTGGCTAGATAGTGCTGAAAATTGAAGTATAAATAAATAAAAATAAATAAAATATATTGAATTACCTTGAGTCCCGGCAAGAAGCTGGCGGCGGCGGCGAAGTCTGTCCCCGTGGCGAGCGACGTGGCGAGCTGCGTGGCGAGCGCGTACTCGCCCGACTGCGCGTACTGCACGCACTGGTGTAACGCGTTTAGGGCGTTTTCCGATAACTGCGGGAGGAAAGTCATGTTACACAGGAAATTATGTGCTTGTGAAGTAGATTTAGTTAACTACTACTACTATTGTTTCTAGTGCAACAATATAATTTCAATAAATATTTTTGCGTGCATCTCAAAGCAAAAAATAATTGTTTAAACAATAAATCACAAACTGAGAATTACCAAGATCTGCAAAAAACGAAAACCACAATTAACCAATTGTTATCAATTTGGTGAAGATACAACTTAACTAAAACTATTGCCATCCCTAGCTGTTCTCTCATGATAGAAAATGACAGGTGACAATTTTAGTCAAGATTTAATTATTTTGTGCGTATCCGAAATGCCCCCATTGTCTACCTAAGTTATTGGACCTATCATAAATTCATATTTTATTTTCTAGGTGCTGTTCCAGGTAGCGCAGCAGTTGCAGGTCGTAGCGCGATGAGTTAAGTGTTAATATTTATGTTATTATGTTAAAACTGCCGTATGATTATCCATTTAACACATGTTAAAATTATTACCTTATTATCCATACACATGTTCTTTATTTTTTTACCTTTAAAAGTATCTTACTGAATTTGTATCCCACTTCTGATGACAACATTTTGAAAAAATAACTAATTTATTATTGTATTTTGTTTATCTGAAACTTATTATTTTATTTCCCCTTTTACCAAATCATTATTGCCATAATAATGTGCTCAACTCAGTGCATAGAAGTATTATTATTTACTTCTATTATTGAGTTACATTTTACAAAATGTATAACGTTAGCTATACACTGAAGGCTAGTTGTAGTAAAGACTTAAATGTAATTAAACATCGTTTATACTATTGTTTGTGTATTTTCGAACCTTTAAAACTACTTAGGATCGCGACAAAAAATTGTATCGTTCCTTCTGCCTAATACTTAACTTAATCTCATATTACTTCAAAATTTAATAATTTAATCGTCTTACTTACTTGTTTTTTAATTACGGAGGTTTTGACTTCGACGTTTATCGACTTGTACAACTTACTGTTTGGTTTTAATACGCCGAAGTTGTAAATACTTACGATGTTGTACGAAAAAACTTTTATCTACACTCATGTCGTAAATCCTTCATTTACTTATCAGAAACGCTAAGCAAATAATGATATACCTTTCGATGCAGCCGTGACTAAGGAACCATACAAATTTCATTTCGTTATCGCAAAGCTGTAACAAAATGAAGTTTTTTTTTTTAATTTTTACGCAGATGCTTGCTATTTGAGCAAACTAGAAAAGAAGAAATAATGATTACTTTATTTTTTCTTTAATTTAAATTTGTTGTATGAGTGTAGATAAACTATTGTATGAAACTGTACATAATTAGTATTTAACACTCGTGTATACTTTTATGAAACTCGCTGCGCTCGTTTCATAAACCACACTCGTGTTAAATATCCTTCATTATGCAACAGTTACATAAATAGCTAGTTTGTAGCACTTCCTTATTTTTATCTGTTTCTCAAGAAATGGAGTTAAATTATACATGATACAATATGCTTCCAGATAATATTGTGTAAATGACACTTTGTGTGCATTGTTTATTGTTAATTTATTATTCCATAATAATTATATTATTATTTATTAAATCGTGTATTCTGCAATGAGCACAAGAGTGTGTGAGTTGTAGTAATGATAATAAATAATGCAAGAATGTGGTCAAAATATTATAAAACTTATGCAAATAAAATAAAAGGAATAAGTATATCATTAAAAAAAGTACTGGCTAGATATTGAACATGATATAAAATGGTGCCTTTATTTCTACTTTTCCAAAACAAATACATTTCGTAAATGATACTTTTAAAAATATAATAAAATAATAATTATTTGAATCCAAAGACACCGTCGTTATATTTGACTTTATTATTTAATTAACAATTATTTTAATTGTTTCCTATTGATTGATGATTGCTGAACTAAATATTAATAATTATTATTATGAATAACAATGTATTATAGATTTATTATATTATTATTGAATAAATGAAATATATTTTAGTAAAATATCCATGATTTTTATTTCTTGATCTGAATAATGTAGAGTAGTTTGCTGCGTAGTACCGTAACATTATATTACAGTAGTAAGTTAGTATAGTATTGTATTACAGTAGTTATATTACAGTAGTAATATAAAATGCAATAATAAAAGTGTGATTTTACCACTTGGTCATTTATGACAGGGAGTCGGGGAGAGTGATTGCATCATCATTATCGTCAGAGTCTGTCCGGTTTATTTTTATTTTACAGAATAAAAAAAAAGTGAAAATCGCGGTAGCTCTTTTCCATCTAGCCGTAGTAATCGCACTTTCAGCAAAAATACTTCGCAATCATAAAAATTGCTCTATTATAGCCCGAGTGAGGTTTTAAACGCAACTGCTGCGATTTGCAAACTGAAAACGCATAGCACAAACTTTGTCATTCATTGCTGTCTACGAAAGAAGTCAGACGCTAAATGCTCATACTTCCGAAGAAATGAATTAGGTACAAAGAGCATCAGCGTTTTTTTAAAAGAGCGTTTACAGTGAAGTGCAGTATAGCAATTATCGAAGTTGAAAACGGCTGTTTGAAAAAAGATAGTCCTTCTTTCTCTCTAAATCAAAAATAAAATCTTTTGAATCTAAAGTAGGATTCTATTTCTCGTCTCT
>JARACY010003506.1:0-32743 GCA_029255725.1 Scrobipalpa atriplicella | reverse complement strand
GCCAGCTTCATCTCCTCCCGGGCATGCTTTAAAAACCAGCTGAGGAATTCGAGGGTTTCAGTGTATTGCAATGCAGGCGATGGGCTGACAACCGGTCACTAAGTATAGCAATATACATGATCATCCGTAATAACCCTCAAAACTTGTCAGACGTGGCGAAACGATCTTTGTATGTACCTATATCTTCAACTGCTCTGCAATGGACTCAATGTAGGTAATAGATAGGTACTTATAAGGATGATATTTTTTGTTTCATCTATCAGGTATTTCATGCATAATGTACTAGCATAGTTTCCTGAATGAATATTTATAAAAGAAAATCAATCATATCAATGATTTTGATAAAACAATTTATAAATGGACTTCTGAACACTTCTGAATTTATTGAAATCGTATTAGGTAGGTACATTAATAATATTGGAAGGGGACCGAAGGATTGAATTATTTTCATTAATAATTATCTCAGTGATATCCGTAGAAGTAGCTGGATAAGCCTTTCAAAAATAACCGTAGTCGCTTAATTTAAGGACATATAAATTCACTGTTACCACCCTACAAATGCTCACATTAAATAATATAGGGTACGAAACGACCCTCGAACGAACTTCCATGCTGGACTGGGAGAGATAGAAAAACATAGAATGTGCCAGCTGCATCTCCTCCCGGGCATGCTGTAAAAATCAGCTGAGGGATTTGAGGGTTTCAGTATTGTAATTTAGGCGATGGGCTGACAACCTGCAATATTCAGATCTATCTGAAAAAACCCTCAAAACTTGTCAGACGTGGCGGAACGGCCTTTGTTTAGGTCGTTTACGCTCTGCCTACCCCATTAGGGATACAGGCGTGATTATAATGTATTTATGTATGTATGTACGAAACGACCCCAAACTTTTTACCACACGAACAATGACCGCTACGAAGAAAACAAAAAATATATATTTGCATACTAAAAATTTTTGTTAGTCAGACTGTCTCGGCAGCTCTTTTGGACGAAAGCGCGGGGAGAGCCATTTGACTGGCGACTTTGTCACGAGGAAGTAGAGTCGACTATTGTTCGCCAGGAGCGCGTCCTGTAACGTCGCGAGCTGAGCGTGTAGGATCCTTCTCTTCTCCTTACTTTATGGACCTTATTGTTTCTCTCGTAGCGTTTCTTTTGTTTCACTAACGGGTATGCAATATGCATGGCAGTTTCGCCCATTCATAGTCGCCATATGTCGGCAATGAGTCAGGACCTTGGGGATGCGATTTTATGAGGTTTATTGTTTTGTTGTAACTATCGTACAAGCGGATTCAATAGACGCGTGTATTGATTGTAATACGATAAGTGGATCAGTGTCGGGTTTGTTGTCATTAGATATTGCCTGTGATACTTCAGCCTTGAGGTACATTGTACACCATTCTCCAAAGTATTTTACATACATAAAATCACGCCTTTATCTCTAGGTAGGCAGAGCGTCTAGTATGCATTAAATATAATAATCATCATCCATCACATAATCATCCATCTATAATAACCCTCAAAACTTGTCAGACATGGCGGACCTTTATTTAGGTCGTTTTGGCTCTGTCTACCCCATTAGGGATAAAGGCGTAATTTTATGTAAGTATTTACATTTCAAAGAAAGACGTAGTTAATGATTAGCATATCCCATACTGAATATAGTATTATTCTTAAGATAATATTTATTACCTATGATTAACACCATCCATTTTTATCGAATTATAGTAAAAACTACGACACTACGGCTCTAACACGATTACTTGACCATACATACATTGTAGTAGCTATTAAATAATCTGTGCTCCAACCTTTTTACTAACTTATCAAGTCTGTGCTCATAAAAAAAAGAATAGGTAAAGTCTGATGTAGTTGGCAGCCTCGTGCCGAGCCGGGTGAGCCGAGTGAGCCGGCTTCCCGGATATTGCCCGGCGAAAACGGATTTGTCCACAAAGCGAAACACGCGAGTTAGCACCTTGCTAACTGTGCCCGGTTTATTGGTACCCGGGGGGCGGAGTGTGTTTGACAGACTTAAGCCCCCCGGTCCTACCCGGCGGTGCTAATACCTGAGACCGGCACGTGATCCTCCAGCACGGTGCTCAGCGCACGGGCGATACCTCTCTAAGTTACGTATTTGCAAATACTTCGAAGTGCCCCATTCAAAAAATATAGACCGACATTTCTACGCCTTCCGAAATGTTCCTGGCTTTGAGTGACCAACATATTGGCTTCTCTGGACATCGCGTGCGCTCTCCGCCACGCAACACTATCGTTGTTGGGTCGATTTACAGCCGCGCTCTGCCCACGCGTGGACCGCCCGCCCACGCCCACTAGCGGGCATGTTTGATTCGTCTTGTAATCTAGTTTCTTTGATAGGGAAATTTGCATGATACCTTAGCAATCGTCCAAATCGCACTGTACTCAAAAGAGTTTCTCGAAATATTAAATGGTAACATTTTCTCATAATACTTTATACAAAAATGCCTTGAACGAACAGGCCTTGTAGTTAAAATCAACTTAAACTTAAATCTGTTATTCGAGATAACCGGAAGTGTTATCTAAGCCTTTAGGAAGTTAGTTGAGGTATCTTGTGCAGCTATGTTACATTAAAGTTGTAGTAAATTAGTTTTGGCTGCTAAAATACTTGTACTTGCGTTACAATACAATTATTGAGTTTCAACTCTTAACAAACATACATAAAATCACGCCTTTAATGCCTAATGGGGTATGCAGAGCTTCAACGGTCTAAACAACGATCATTTCGCCACGTCTGGATCGATCTGTATATTGCTGTAGTGACAGTTTTTTAGCCCATCGCTCTGAAACCCTTGAATCCCTTTGCTGGTTTTTACAGCATGCATTATATCACGTTTTTATTTTTTAATTGTGTAGCCTATGGAAAATTGATAATTATTCCGTACAACATAGTCCGCGGCTGCCACTAACAGAATTTAATTATTTCTCTGGAGATAATGGTCGGATATTTTTAATATTTTTTGTATAGAATATTGTTATCTTATTCCAACGTGCAGAAAAATATCGAGGGATTTTAATAAAATCGGACATGATCCATTAGGAGTATGGTGAAAGGGCATCTGTTGTAAATCTAACAGTTCCGTAACTTAGACTAGATTCGATTCCCCGGGGGGAACACAAAGTTGATGTTAATTTGTCAATTTATCACTTCGCTTCGTGAGATATGCCGGATGAATATTATCTGATTGTCTGGAAGAAAAAAGATACGTTAAGCCGTCGGTCCCGGTCGCTGTCTTTGGTAGTGGTAGTTACACAAACTATGTCAGAAGCCTATTAGCTGTGCTATTAGGAGACTTAAAAAACTCTGACACCAGGGTTAATCGGGTCGATCGACTCGACAAGAAGAAGTAGGTTTATCAAGTACCTACTAGCGGACCCGGCAGACTTCGTCCAGCCCAGAAAAACAACTTTTCCCGTGGGAATGACATACTTTCCCGTGGTAAAAGTCAGTTAAAAACCTTCCTCATGAAACACTCTATTTATTAAAAAAAACCGCATCAAAATCCGTAGCCTAGTTTTAAAGATCCAAGCATACAGACACACAGACAGAGGAAAGCGACTTTGTTTTATACTATGTAAGGATTTGTTTAGCGGGCACAATCTCGACCATTTTTGCAGCCCCGATGGGTGGAGTGTGTAAGTAATTATGTCGCTAATGTGACCCATTAGCTCGTAAAGGTAAAAGCTGGTGCACACGGAAGCTCAGATAAGCTATCGGGAAGTAATTACGGTTATCAGCGCCGACTGTTGCCGGTGTGACCGCCGCCGTATCACAGTACAGACTGAGGAACAGTATTTATAACGTCTGGTAACTTGGAATTGCAAACCGCCTTATTTGCCTTTGTCTATCAAGAAAGACGATTCCGTCCCATATCAAAGGCCTATTAGCAATTAGTTGGAAATAGTTTCGCTGTTTTTTTTTCTTAAGTTAAGTGAGTTTTGTACGGTTCCTGCTGACAACCAGCGCTACAGACCTAAACCCTGAGACAGTAGATGACAGTAGGCAATTGTATCGCGAATTGGGCCATAGATAACCTACTTCCGACTCTTTCTACTATGCTACAGACCATAGCTACAGACAGTCTTTGACTGGAGTATATGCTGAGCTGGAAATATTTTCGGTATCGATCGTATTTAGATTATTTCATGAAGTGATTCAAAAACTTTAAAACCATCGTTTATCAGGTCATACGTTTTACTCGACAACCCACAAGATAGGGACCAAAGGACAACGGAGGCCTTGAAAACCAGTTGATGAGAGCCAAGGAATTTAGTAACATGCGTGTCCGTCTCTTGATTGAAGACATTTTACTGTTTCCTTACCTGCACTGTGAGTGTGCTTATACGGTCATAATTAAAGGACTTATCGCACTAGGTCGTTCACTTGTCGGTTCGTGTTAGACAAATCTGGAAAATAAATGTCTCTGTCTATGTAATGATTAGCTGATCTATACCGGGTGTAAGAGACTGATATCTAATGTAGGGTTGCTCAGTACTGAAATAATTACATATTTTTTTAGGAAATTAAAAAAAGAAAATTCACCTAGTCGTGTCCCTAATGAATAGATCGAGACCATTTGTCGCAGCAACAGGCGACATTCCTATACAAGTCGACTACAGGTTTACTAGTCAAAGTAACTGGCATGCCAGCAGGCTAGCGTAGTCTCACTAGACCGGGCTGGATACGGGATGCGCCAGCACCCAGACCAGTTCACCGGGGTTTTTAGGGTTCCGTATCCAAATTGAGCGGCCTGGAGAACGTTGGTAGCGAAGGTGGCTTCGCACCGTGGTCTGTTCACGTTCCTCACCCATTAGAAGAAAAAGATTCAAAGGGTGCCAACAGCCACCGCTCTGTCCGTCTGTCTGTCTGTATCTCATCAACCCTAATACAGACAGTTGAAATGTTTACGGTAATAAATAAAAATAAATTAAAAAGCCAAGGGGCTCTCGGATCTGCTATAGAAACGTTAAAGTACCAATATAAAATGTTGTACGATGGTACGGCACCCTTCATGAGCGATTCTGACTCGCCCTTGACTGTTTTTTTTTTCTGTCGGCGCGCAATTTGCATGCAGATTTAGATGGCGCTGCGCTCCTCGCCACTGTTCCATCTTGCACTCGGCATCACCAGATTCTCTCCGCCGCCCTGTGAGTATGAAATGTTCCGATACGAGTATACTCATACGTGTGGAAATGCCGTAATAAGTATTACTGTGGAGTAACGGACACTGGTCGACTCACACGCAGATAGTAATGAGACCTTTCAATAACTTAAATCACGGTATCAAGAGTTGGTTCTCCGTACTCATTTGATTCAGTGTACCAGGTCATAAAAGCTTCCAAACCAGATCACTGTTTTACGTTCACTCACTCCGAAATAAAATGGAGATAAGAAGCTATTGACTGACGAGACGAGAACATCGTTTTTACACCCTCACGTCGGGCACAAAAACTAAACATAAACAGAATAGATCCCGTGACTTCTGTTAACTGGCTGCAGGCAAGGAAATAAAATGAAGCACTAAATAAGTCAGCTAGGTGAAGAGCAATTAAAATATGCATCGTCTCTGAATGGTTGTAGCTGTAGATGTAGACTAATATTATTGAGGGATCTCAACTGATTCCCAGCGGCGCGCCGGCGGCGGAGCGGCAGCGGCGGTGCGGCAGCGGTGCGTCGCGATCTGCTCCCCGTTTGCTCACCGCCGACGTTTCATGTAAATTGCTTGATTACACAGCAAATTGACACCGCAATTTGTTGCCCACTGAGATACTCCAACAGTCGGTTACTAAAGCGCACGTTTCCTATTACCCACAGTTTAGATTATGTACAGGATTGAGAGCCCGTCTCGGAGCGCATGTTGCGTAAATGCATTAGCGTCTGACACTAGCGGAGACAACCGGAGGTGGAGAGAATACTGTACACCCAACGTTTTATTACTGCACCTGATATTCCAGATTTAAAATAGTAAAAACATATTTGAAATAGGAGAGTTATTAAGATGCAGCGCGCAATAATCTGCCGCGCTGTGCGTTGTCGCTTTGCTGCATCTTTTAAAACATGCCTCGTAGCAGAGGACGCGATATTGAAAATATTTATAAAGAGCTTTCGGATAAAAAGCGGATTGAGCTTATTGCTCGCGATCGCGATTATTAATTATTCAATAGTTCCTCGCTTTGCGTTGTATTTCAACAAAAGCATCGCGTTTTTTCCTGGACTTCAAGTTCTTAATAAAGATATAAGTTCACTGGCTGGGAGCTATTCCAGCTAAATATAAATAGGATAGTTTGAAAATGATCGCAGATTTATCTAGCTAGACCATAGAAATTATCACACGGCGCTAACGAGGTAGAACGACCTTGCTCTATTTCCAAATAATGTTTACATTAGCGATATTAAACAAATCCGGACAGACACGGTTAGTGCTATAACGGATGCGCACAAAAACGGATGTTTATTAAGTTCCCATTTATTAAGATGGAGTGTGAATGTGAAATCTATACTAATTAAAAAAAAAAAATTAAATATACACCAAACCATTTTTGCGCTAGTTAGAGAACTTTCAAGATAGCCCGTAAATTGAGCGTGACAGCTGTTCAGTATTATGCGGTGGTAAAGTTTGACAGACGCAGGGCCTACCATGGCTGCCACTTCTGGCCCAAGTTTAGCAATACACCACCGCGTCAGTGGTGTTGCAGCTGCGCGTGCGCTGACACGTCGACGTTACGACATCGGCTCGGGTGCGCCGGCGCCGCCACGCCGCATGCCTGCCGCCGCCGGCGCCGCCACTGTCTACCACTGTTCGCACTTCATTAGGCATAAATGGATTTATCAATGTAGGAAGTAGGCCGCTTGCGAAACAATGCTGACAGTGCCCGCCAAATAATGCTATTGCACCAGCCCTCGGTCCCGGTCGCTGTCTCTGATTCGTTACAAAACCATGTCAGAGGATTGTCAGGTACTATTTGCCAGTTAAAAACTAACTCCGGAGTCTAGGGTCGTTCGCCGAGTTGAAAACCCACTTAATTAATAGAAAACCCGTGAATAGTGTAGTTGACTGTGCATATACATACTTACTATAGTTATAAGTACCACCTTATTGTAACATATTGTACACATTTGTTTGCTGTTCCAAATAAACGAAATCTAAATACCTATAATATAAAATGATAAACTGACCGGGTCACCGATCAACGCACAGTCCAAACCGCTGGACCTAGAAACGTGAAATTTTGAACATAGATACCTTATATGTAGGCATCCACTAAGGAGCGATTTTCAGAAATTCCACCCCTAAGGGGGTGAAATATGGGGTGGAAGTTTGTATGAAAGTCCGTGAATTTCGAACAGTTTTTTAAATAGACTGATGATTGAAAAGTAGTAAATATCAGCGGTTTTGGTTATAAGAGGGATGAAGTTGTGTACAAAAATAGTCTAGGTAATTTTTTTCGTATTTCAACCACTGAGTTAATGTATGGAGCAGACATCATCCAAGCACTTTATGTCCCATTTAACATGTGTGTGTGTGTATGCACACATGTTCATACTAGTGGTCTGACTCGATTTTTTAATAAAATAGAATTAAAAAGTAAGAAACATGTCACACTGGATATTAATATAAAAAAAAAAAGTTTTCATAAGTAATTACGTCAATATAAACCCTTTTAAATTTAATATGGATCAAATTCGTGCGGACGCCTTATTGAATATTGGGGACATGTCGTGTGTCCGTATTAACTGTTCCATATACGCTAGTATAATAGTAGTTCAGTGGTTTCAACCTATGTTCAGAATGCATCTGGAGGCATATATACTCGTACCGTTACTGTTACACGTTTTATGTTGCGCTATATCAACTATGCTAACTGCCGCCTGTCCATCTTCCGTTTGGTTATTTCTGGACGGCATTTAGCTGAATTGAAGCTGAAACGCGAGAGGACATTGTTGTCCACGAATAGCAACTTAATGGAACGGTACGGTAATGGAAGTATCCTGTTTGCAATATTAAACTACACTAAGTAGAACATTGATCAGTCCCAAAATATGCGGTTGTTTGACCTGCTGCGGGAAATTAAAATGAAAGGTGGGACTGTTATTTTCCTAAAGCAGTAGAATTTAAAATAAGCGCAAAATAATATTCGTCCCTAGTCCCAACCGAATTTCAGTGATGGCGGCCAATCTCCCAGAGATCGGCCAACTGTGCGAGACTAGTTTTTTAGTGCTCAAGTGTTCGCGCAACACACAAGTAGGTACCTACACTCTCTATTCCTTCAATCACTTATTCTGATGGGACAGACTGACTATTTAAATGCCCATTCGACGACAGCATGGATCATCTTAACTAGAAACAAAAACACAAAGTCATTGTCCCCCCCGGGAATCGAACCCGGGACCTCCGGGTCGTGAGCCCATGGCTCAGACCACTAGACCACGGAGGCAGTTGTCCAGGCGTAAAAGCTTATATAACAACATTGGCTATCTACTTGTGTACATTTTCATGTATATCTGTCTATGGAAGGTTCCCCCCAATCAAAGAAACTGGTTACAAAATTCAGAAAGCAATCATGGTAGCATCCTTCTGCAACGCTGAGTTGCTGACAATGGATCGAACCTGCGACCTCCAGGTCGAAGCCTCTCTGAGCACTAGACCACTGGTTTATAACTCATAGGGAAAACTGATAAGCTCAGATAACGAAGTTGAACAACTTTCGCAAAAAATACTACGAAAACACCTCTATATACAATTTGTCTGATCGACGTGGTCAAAATTTCTTATGCGCTTTTATTTAATTGATCCATTTTTTTCTGAGCATCCCTTATACATAAATACAAACATACATAAATCACGCCTTTATCCCTAATGGGGCAGGCAGATCGTCAACGACCCAAACAAACGTCGTTCCGCCACGTTTGACAAGTGTTGAGGGTTGTTTAAGATAGATCTGTATATTGCTGTAGTGACAGGTTGTCAGCCCATCGCCTAAATTACAATATACTGAAACCCTCGCATCCCTTTTCATCCCTCAGCTGGTTTTTACAGCATGCCCGGGAAAAGATGCAGCTGGCACATTCTATGTTTTTCTATCGCTCCCAGTCCAGCATGATCCCCTATATCATAAGTTTTAAAACTTTCACGGTTATTCATTCATTACAATTAGATTATTAATTTGAACGGGATTATTACCGCGATTATATTTATTATTACCTCGATATTTCAACGCAGTTTCATGCGTCATGGTCACAAGTAGACTGGCGAGGCAAATATTGACATCTTCTAAGGGAAACCATATCGGTCAACCCTCTTTCGTAATAATCCCCTATCAGTTTGCGTAATGACAAATAAATACCCCTGTATAACATAACAAGGCTCTAGTGTTGTGATCTTGGAAAGACTTTCGTTGGTATCGTAGCTGCGTAGGCATGCTGCCATCCCTGAGGACCGCCACCGAGCCACATCCTAAAAAATATCTCCTCTGAATACATGAGCCACGTAATCTCATGGCTGGCTGGCTGGCTGGCTTAGGCCGCCCACACACCAGCGGTGCCATTTCCCATTACACTTGAACACACTGTATTCTAGTTCTAGATTAGGTACTTATGTTACGAGTATGTGAATGTGATTTCAATGACTGGTAATGTTTAGATATTGAAATTAATTCATTACGTTAGGTATGTTCTCAAAATAAGCGTATTTTCTGTACAAGAGAGGTAATAATGTCTATTCGTCGTTGTATTCATGTTAGAAGCAGTAGCTATATTCGTTATATTTATTTATCCAGGTACTTTTCCATTGCATTGCAGCTTGGCATTGCAGTGATGATTCGAATGCAATCAATAAGTTTAAACTTTAAAGTAGGTGCGTATTTTGAAGTTTAACTTTGCCTCTAACAGAAAACAGCGAAATGCCTTTTGTAAAACGAAGTAAAAATAATATTAAGAAGTTTCCTTCAAAGGCAAGGAGTTTGAAGGCGGCCTTAAGTATTTTCCTTATTGAAAATTTCTTTGAAAACAAGTTGGTTCTTATCCTTTATGTGGCGCCTGCTAACTAGTAAACTTATAATTTGTAAGAGGCTTCTCTGGGAACTCCGCTATTAAAACTAGTATAATGCTAAATAAACTGAATTTATTTTACCTTATACCTACTTTACTACCTTTAAAATCGAACTCAGTGTAGTGCCGGCCTAAGATTCCGTAATATTTATATGATGTGAATGTGACACGTAACTGCGGAGATACGCGCGTGCCCCGTGCGGCATGCGGGCGGGTATCGGGCGGGTGTCGTGCGGCTATCGCCCGGATCTCGGCCGGCGTGCGGGATGATAACGGACGCAACCCGCCCGGGACATCCCCCGGCCCCCCTATACCCCCCGCGATCTGACCAGACTCTTATCAACTTTAAGATGAACTTCCATAATATTTACATGTATATTTACATGGTCGCATCTTTGTCGTTTGAGCTATGTACAGTACATTACATAGCAAACGGAGATTGAAATTGAAATAATAAATAATTGAAATAATAATTTATTTACAAGAACATAGTATAACAATTGTTGGTAAGTACATGAGTTAGTTTGTATCATAATGTCCTACCTTCATAAGGCATGCAAATATTACATTAAAAGTTTACTTATTTTTGTCATTAAAATATTCATTAAGAGAATAATAACATTTTCCTAAAAGCCATTCAGTTATTTTTGTCTTGAATAATGGAAGCGGAACACTTTTTATATGCTTCGGAAGGGAATTATAGACAAGTATCGCCATGTGATATGCATTTCTTTTATATCTAGTCTTGGTCGCGGCTGATATAGTTGATCCTGGTATCTTGTAGACCTCTGATAGATCTCATTATTTGGTGTGAAGTAATCAGGGAATTGGATGGCACGAGAGACATTGTGGTGTTCAATTGGTGGATATCGAACATACATTCTTCGAAATTGAGACACCAAAAGCTCAGATACCTACTACAGATCATCTAGTCAAAACTGAATGAAAATAGTAGTTTATGAAGCTCCTACATAACGAAGGGTTTTACAATGCGAGTGTGTTTTTTGAAATGAGCGCAGCGAATTTCAAAATAGTAACGAGCATTGTAATACCTAATTATGTGCAGCTTCATACACTATTTTATCTACTTGAATACATTGAAAATGAATTTACTTACAGGTTTTCCGAAAGCGAACTATCCCAATATTTTCCTAAACTTTGTTGGTATATAAATGTGCAATACATTTCCGTCACACACACACACACACACACTCATTTATATAAGTATTAAATATCTTCTTTTGGTACTATCACATATTTTCAGGGTCAAAAAAAATAATTTCAAATAATTTCCTACGAAATTAATTATTTCTATTCATACACACAATAATCAAGTGGCGCCATTGGCCTCTTTGACATGTGTCGCGCATGCGCTGTGGGCCTTACGTGGGCTGTTTAGTTTTAATTTATAACTGGATACATGGTTTTTGGTATCGATTGTGCATTAAGTTGATATCGATTGCGCATTTGTTCCTTCCCTTACTTCCATAACTATGAACATTTTACTTTTCGTTGCATCTTTGTTAGAATTTGTATGGAGAAGGTGCAACGAAAAGTAAACTTTTTAATTTTTTCAGCATACTGTTTGTAAAGTACGTCAATACAAATTCGTTTTGACGTTTATAATTCGAACATTACTCTATGATAGTAGGTAGATAAAGATATTTTCGTTTTTATAAACTAATATTATGTCCTCACTTCTGATTAACAAGTTCAAACTATTTCACATACTAACGAATAAAGTTGAGATACTTATTCTGCATAGTTTATTTACGTCGTGAAGTGTTGCGACCGAGCGGCCGGGCGGGTATCGTCCGCCGTATCGCGCGTCCGATCTGCGGCGGCCGGCCCGCGGCGAACACCTCCTTATATCCCCCACACACGACACTTACACGCGTGTGCTTGTAGCCTAACCCGCCTCAGCTATACCACAGAGAATCTACAACACCCCAGTGTCGCACCGACGAAGATAGTTATTAACTTACGCATACACTCCGTCCTCTGCAAACTTTATCCAGTCAACCCGTCGAAACTTATAGCTGCGATTCGAGCTCTCATTGCTAGATTTCCTCGAAAGAGAATAGTTATTTAAGCTTGCCTCGAACCGCGAACCGGCGGCGGAATAGTTGGATCCGCAGCACGCGCATTTTGAGCTATGGCATTGCAATGTTGGTTGTAGGTAGAAGTGATGGGAGAAAATGGCTGAACGTGAACGTGTGCTAAACAGTGCAGCTTCTGTGTCGGTAGCATACCTATGTAACGCGCGTGAGATGACTGCGCGATTCTGTCCCACACGACAAGACATACAAGACAACCCTAAGGGTGATAATATATATAATATATATATAGGTAATAGAAATGCACTTAGATAGGGCAAACTATAATGAAAACGACTCTTTGTGCAAGAGATACACAGCCTAGACCGTGAGAGATAGCGAGGTCCCGTTTTTTTGCAAATTGTAGCCCAACTAAATACCCCGACACCTTTTTTTTGAATTGTGTCTCTATCGTTTTTCTTTTTTGAGAAATCGTCTATTCAAGTTGAGAAGACCGTAAAAAATCACAACATTTTTCGACTACACCATCATGTAGACCTCGTCAAGACATTTACCCACGTAACCTCGAAATTGACAACACCAGAGCGATGTCGCACTTTCTCTGAAATTGCCCCCACCTACCAACGCGATCGAAAAAACATTTCCAATGTTAAAAATAATACAAATTTACTTCTCCCAAACCTTGGACCAGAGGGTCGTAACCGCCACCCTGGAGCGCACACTTATTTTAGCGGTATCTCAACGGTATTATTTATGTAATGGGTGATATTTGTATATCCTAAAATCTAGTTGCTAATTTGCTTACAGCCTTACGGCTTACTAACACTACAACTAATAGAATATCCCGCAACTGTATTCAGCTATCCCATGGGGACAATACCACCAGTTTAAACGATACTTACCTCAGTTAATGGTGATGGATCATGTTCACTATTCTCCTTCAACCAGCCGAGAGCTTCACCTAAAAGCCAATACTTTATATAAATTGCTCTCTTGGGAGAATAAATGTCTTTCTGTTAAAAAATATCATCAACTTAATATGTCCAATTAAATAACTTCTTTAAAACATTTTAAGATCCAACACATCGCGTATTAGTTAAGCGAAAAGTAGAAAGGGAAAAATAATATGAAAATTTACCCAAAATTAATTTTTCCTTAGTATTTTATCTTAAACAAACTTCTTTGGACAAATAACAACGATTGTTCAAACGACTCTTTCTCTAATTCGTTACAAATTGTTTAAACTTAAGACCATTCTGTTTGATTAAACCTCTCTGAACTTTAATGAAATACCCACGCCGAACTCTGTGAGAAATTCAATTTGAAATCTTTAAATGGTGGAATAAAGAAGTAAAAACGTTCAAACGTTGAGAGTAAGTAAGTAGTAAGTAGGAGAGCGACCGCGGAAACAATCATTCTATTAGGAGAAGTTGGCGACTCCATTGCATCGAAGAGGGGGGGCAGGGAGAGCAGCTCAACACGATCACTGCCCGATGCCCCCACGGTCCCACGGTTATTAATTCATTTAATTTTCCAAATGCACTTTTAGTTTTTCACAAAGGAACAAACTACGGCCCATTAAAATGAACAACTACGGCGAAAGGAAACGCTCAAAGTAAGTTTGCGAGCGAAACTTTCCATAAATTCTTCGAGGGTTTCTTCCTCTCTTGACTCGCGCGCGCTCTCTTAGTAGGTAAACACTATTATAACAAAGTATACCTAACCAAACGCTAGGTATGCACTTAACAACTTTTCAAATAAAATACCAAGTTGAAACAAGGACAGATGGTTAAGACGAAAAATTCCCGTTGGACAGTTTCCTTCCTTTTATATTAAAGCTACCGGCATCATATCCATTTCCCACCTCGAGTTCGTTAATATTATATTCATTTGGAGCGACCCCCTCGGCGTTAACAGCGTAGTTTCCAAATTGGCTGATCCCGCGGGAAATAACCAAATACCCGGCGAAAAACGAATTTATAATGTAGCCGAAGTTTTTCGGGTTCACTTTTGATTGATCTTATCAACGCTTTCTAAACACGGAATCCCGAAGTGGATATTATAACTTATAAACTCATTTACACTCATTTGATTTCTATTATGTACCCTTGAACAGATTCGAAACCCTCGGGGATGGAATCAGAGTAAAAGAGGCTTTCAATGATCGAATTTGAAATAGCAATGATGCGTGGTACGTGATAAGCGGGTGGCGTTTCTAGCACGCATCGAACGTGTTGTTGAGGCGACGACGGACATAGCCTGCTCCACACGTTCCGATCCTAACAATCCAATATCGAGTGCTGTGTTACCATTTTGTGGCAGATTTTTTACCATTTTAGCAGATTTCGTCCCTAAATTTTGTCTGTGGCAGGCAGATGATTTACTAAACACTGAGTAATTAATCAACTAGCGTTTTTTTTGCTAAAGTGGAAAATTTAAAAACTAAGGAAATTTCAATTGCCCTATTTGAATATGCAATGATTTCTTGTTTAAAAGTACCTATAATTAAATTACATTGGGTTGCATTAGACTAATTTTATTAAACTAGTTTTTTTCTTGCGGTTTCACTCGTAGCTAAATGAGTGTATATTATACCCGTGGGCATTTCAAAATATTTTAAACAACAAATCAAAAATTTCAAACGTAGACAGGATTAGAATTTTTGATTTGTTGTTTAAAATATTTTGAAATAAAATAGCACATTAAGTGCAAAAACACAAAAATAAAAACCCGTGGGCGTGTTCTAGAAGTTTCTAGAGGGCGAAACTTCTAGAACGTCGCCATTTTCATGAATATATTTTATTGTCGGCATATTTTATTGATTTAGGATGGGGATCGCGAGGTCTGGAGAGCCCAACAAGGGGCCCACACACCGCCGCCGCCCCTCCGACGCGCCGTATTAGGTGGCGGCGCGCGGGTCCCATGCTATCCCTCATCCGTCAACTGCCAGCCACTGAATCCTAAGCAGCCGGAGATATACCGCCGGCAGGAAGGGACCATGCCTATATATTTTGACTTTAGCCTTGTTTAAACAGTCTGCTTTGGTGACCTAACAGTTGAAATAGAAATGTTTTATTGGAATGTAAAAAAGGAGTAGTTCTAAATTTTTAAAGATGTACCTACCTAAAGTAAACATGGCAGCGGGAGGTCGAAAGAAGAACGTCACTTCTCTAAGTATGGCGTGATTAGTCCTAATCAGTGCCAGTGCTCAATCTGTCTTACAAACCTACGTGAAACTACGTGATCAAAGCGTTTGTTATCTCATCTGATTTCATTTATGATTATCTGTACAAACTAATAGAATTGATAAAGAGGGTACTAACTATCTGAGTAAGTGAAATGACACAATAGATTTCATCAGCGAAATTTTTAATTACCGAAGGTTTTTTTTTAAACCATGAAACAGAATAACTTTTGCTTACGAAAAAAAAATTACTTCCCTCCCATACAAAAGGTGTCATTCTGTATGGCATCAATAATTTCTCTATTTATTGTACGACCTACGTTCCATAGAAAAAGTTTTATAATCTAAACAAGTCCATAAAAATCTCGCTGTATTTAGTAAAATATCGTTTAGCTCTATAATTTATATGTCTTTGTATGAACAGTTTCTCAAGCGGTGGGAATCGTCGACGTAATGCGTCTCGCACGTAGCTCCGGCCCGTACACCGCCTGATACATCTTCCCCCTATAGTAGGTAAAATACGGGGCCGTTACAATTGCACATCGTCACTTGGAAAAGGACAGGGGAACGTGCCAGTCGTTGCACGGAGAATAACATACATACGTACATACATAAAGTCGCGTCCTTTTCCCTTTACGAGGTAGCCAGAGCGTAAAATGGCTAGAAAAAGGCGTTTTCGCAATTTTAGACTGAAATGACATGGCAAAACACATTCTATCTTTTTCTTTCACTTCTCCGTATAAGCTGGACAAAGCCAAACTTAGCCGATGTGCAACATTGATGTCCGTGCACTGTAACCCCGTCACCCCGACGGAACCGATCACTCCGATCAGCACACTTCACTTGTTGGGAGGAAGTTGAGTTGAGCGGCGGCGGCGGCGGCGGCGGCGGCGGCGGCGGCGGCGGCGGCGGTGCTCGGCTCTATGACACTCAACATGCCAATCAAAACTCTGACTTGCCTTTTCAATGGGCGGTGGAAATGAATATCTCATCATCATACATACATACATGGGTACATAATCACATCTGTCAAGCTTTTGTTCCTTACGAGGTAGGCAAAATTTAACAGCCTGATAAAAGGTGTTTCCGTTAAAGAAGGATGGAAATAGCCCATAATCTAAATTCCAATACTCTGAAACCTTCGGCTATCTCTTTTGATTTCTTCAGTATGCTTACAAAATAAGCAGCTAAATAAAGCTATGTTTCGTTTTCCCAATTCAGCGGTGAAGTAATAGAAACCCTTATCGCGCTTTCAAAAAGCATGTATCACCTTTGTTTGATTTTCTCGCCGGGAATCGTACGACGGTAAAACAACCGTAGCGCATATTCAGATGACCACTATATAACGGCTGGTTTTAGTCGGATTACATTTGCCGTTGTTATTAAAGGCAACAAATATGTGCGGTGGGCTATAAACGGCATCTGTGGCCACGTTATTGCCAGTAACTAGCCGGCCAGGGATATGCCAACTATCGTATCGGTGGTCGTATGCGTCGAGAGATGAGGGGAAAATCAGGATTTTGATCAAAGTCTAGGATGTAGCTACTTTGGATCTCATTTCACTGCTGGACTGAAAGCGGTAGAAAACCAAGAAACATGCTAGCTGCTTCTCTTCCTGGTTATACGGTAGAAATTATTAGTGGGAGACGGATGAGGATTTCTGTAGGTATATTGAATCCATACAGTAAAAATGATCCAATGTCACCAGTAGTGTCAAATGAGAAGGAACTAACGTGTTATTTCGTTGGGATTTTTATTTTGAAAAGAGAAAACTACTGAGAAAACTGGAATACACAGTTCAATGTGGCTTATTGTATAAACGTTTCAATAACAATCCTGTTTTCCACGAAGGAATAATTTAGGTCATTATGTGTTCGGTCACAATACTCACAATCCCATTTCCAATAAAAGTCTCTGAATTTATACGGAAATCCGGGTTTTGTTATAGCTCCGCTACATATCGCAGTTGAATCCATTGAAACCATAATAGAATAGTAGACGACTTGTATCTGCAAATATAACGAGCAGTGGGAAGCAAGCATGAATCAATGTTTGGTTACTATTATGTGAATAGGTAGTTATTTCTTTTACCGGGTGTAAGGGACAGCTTCCCGCTAACTGATGGGGGTTGCTAAGTCAACGAAACTAAACAACTTTCACCAGAAAATTCGCCCTTATACAAAATAACCAACCACCGAGTCGTTCGAAGCACGAGTGTTTCAGATTGAACACTTTGAAATTCTACACAATCCAGTGGATGCGTAAACAGACAGTGAAGTGACCATGCTGGTCGTACTACGGTCAGACCGTCAGAGCTGTGTAGAGTGTCTAGTGTAGCGGGCTGGCGGCCGGTAGATAGTACCTAGGTACCACCGGGGTAACATGAGCCGCGCGGCAAGGCTGCGGCCTGCGCAAGGTCACTGCCACGCACGGCGGCGGCCCGCCACCGCAACATAGTATCTGGACATAGGCTCGTATTTATAAAGCGATCTCAAGTTTGAGACCAGTATTAAGGTGTGGATTTGACAGGCCGTTTTGTACTGAAATGACATTTCTGATTCAAACTCAAACTCGCTGTCACTCTTGAGAGATGATTATAAATACGGGCCATAGTATTCACAGTTACAAAAGGAAATGTCGGGAAGTACTTAGCGAAAGTTTGTAAATATTTACAATTGTTCGGAGCCTGCATCCACCTTTTAAATAAATCTGCGAATGGAATAGTCGCGAACAAACTTCCCTGAATGCATACTGTAGTCTGAACTGCAGAAGTTTCAAGAAACCTGTTCAATTATTCGATGACTAGGCCTACTTTTCTTACGGTTTTAGCCATAATCATAATAAGTGAAGTTTTAGTGCTACTAAAAACACGTCGAGTTATACTATGCAGGCTTCAAGTGCGCATCCAAACCAAGGCTTTTTAGCTATCCGGCCCGCGGAAGGATTATAAAAAATCGCGCCCTCTTGTCGTCATACGGGCAAAATACCATGGCTACAATACGATAAGGAGTATAGGTCATTGGCCGCACTTTGTACGGGACCTCGACCATTTATTTACAAGAAGCAATAAAAATAATATAATAAACATAAGAACGCAATGGCTAATTTAGAGTTCATTTAATTTATTTTAATGGATGGCTTCTAGGGGGGAATATCCGCATAAATCTGGCCCGCAACATCCAAAAGGATGCCCACCCATGGTTATAACTCTGGCAAAATATTAACCTTTGCATTGTTTTACATTACAGCGTGTCCGCTCTTTCACCAACTCCCTGGACGAGCTCGCGTCGCGCGTGCAGGCGGCTGAGGCTGCGCGCGCGTCGTGGCGCGGGCCGGGTGACGCGCGCGACGCACGCGCACAGCTCGACGCCGTGTCGCGTGCGCGCGCGCAGCTGCCGCCGCTGCGCCGCCTCTGCGACGAGCTGCACCAGACCGCGCAGCAGCTGGCGAGAGACAACATACAACTGCCTGATCACGTGCTCGCCAGACTTGACGATTTGAATACACGGTGAGTGCTGCCTCTATGTTAACACTAGATTTTGTTTCATTCAAAAATCTCCAGTAGGTACCTATAGTACTTATAATTTTACAGCCATCTAAATAAGTCTACGACTGCTGAGAAACTGCGACGTCATTGTACTATCAGCCCGCACGCTCATTATAAAATTCTATATCACGTTTGTCGTATCGAAATTATTCTTTCACACATTTTTTTTTTTTCAACAGACAATATATCGACCCAGAAATCTAAGAGTATCGTTTTCCACTTTCAGCGTGAGTGGTCTGTGCGCCGGCGGGGAGGAGCGTGCCCGTCAGCTAGCGGGCGTGGCTCGTGACGGCGGCGCGGGCGCGGCGCAGGGCTTCCTGGCCGGCTCCGTGGAGCCACCGTGGGAACGCGCTGTCACTCCCGCCAACGTGCCCTACTACATCAAGTGAGATCAATTCTTGTTTTATGACAGGTTCCACACAAAACTATGTCTGCTATGTCCAGCAGTTAGTGAGACGTTCGTTCATGATCTCGGCTCATGATGGCTGACTTTTGCAGACAAGATCCAGCCAGTGGCAAGCGCTTTTGCTGCTCTCAACTGTCATGATCATGAGAGAACGGAAAGGTGCTCCAACAATTCGTTACAATAGGCTCGTTTCCTGGGTGACTAAAAAATTTTCAAAACGTTTATACTTAAAACTGATGGCTAATAAAAAATTGTGGGTTTCATTCATCATTAAAAAAAAAATGTTAGTTAAGATTAAATAATCGAGTTAAAAATATAGAAGTTGTTGATTTGAGTAGTCACGTATTTACGAGGAGTCCAAGAGGAGTCAACGAGGAGTGACGTCATACCTCGCGATTTTCATACAAATAAGCGTTTTTGACATTTCATAATTAGTTGCTGATTTGACTAGTTTGATATCCTCCTCCCATCCAACACCATAACTTTCAATCCATAAGATCCATAGATTCTTCGTGCCGTCCCTTTCTGTACTTTTATTGCAGAAGATGAAAGATATGGTCCTATTTCAGTTGAATCGTGTTTCATTATAAACGTGGACGTTAAGTCGGTTCTTGCCCCTACGTCATTGACAGCTGACTTGTCGAAGCCATGTATCCAGTTGTTTTTGGTTCTTGAGGCCTCCACTGATTGTTGTCTTCCACAGCCACGAGCTGGAGACGACGCACTGGGACCACCCGAAGATGATCGACCTGATGAACTCGCTGGCCGACCTGAACGAGGTGCGCTTCTCCGCGTATCGCACCGCGCTCAAGCTGCGCACCGTACAGAAGGCCCTTTGCAGTGAGTACCATGTCATTATTATTTCATCATCAGCTCATATAGATGTACATATCGAGGGACACGAGCCTACCTACCTTGAATACGGCGATCGGGCCTTAATTCAAGGGTTGCATGTTGCTGACAGATTGTCATATATAATAATTTTATTTATTTATTTATAGATAAGACCTCGATATTCCTCAAGATACATTTGCAACTACAAAATTATTAGATTTTGGTATTTGCCTAAATCGCACCTAAAACTTACGTAGCAACAACGTCTAACGTAATTTGAAAGTGTACCTACTTGAGTTTTCTGTTTCCATAATAATCGAAGACATTCTTTTGAACAAAATGAGACAAGAACGTTTGCCAAATGGTTAGCTTAACTCCAACTTAAGCTGCCAAGAAAGTAAGTATTCAGAGCCAACCGCGGCATCCGTAGGAATTCATAATCAGAACAATAATGGAACGTGACCGACATAACCGTATCCGCGCGGATTGCACGAAGTTTTGTAATAGTCGATTCAGCCAGGTCGACCACTAGTGCCAACTCTACCAGGGTAGGCCTAGTATGAACGTAGCGAGTCATTTGTAGCATATTTTAGAGAACACATTTCAGCAGTTTCCTGTCAGGAAGAGTCCAAACTTGGTGTGTTTTGAAAACGACCTATTTTGGATGGAGAATTGATGTGGTTGGTGTGTTGTTTCCAGTGCACATGCTGCAGCTGCCGGCCGCGCTGGAAGCGTTCGACACGCACGGCCTGCGCGCGCAGAACGACCGGCTCATCGACATACCGGACATGATCACCGTGCTTACATCGCTCTATGAGGTAAATATATAGCGCCAGCATATAACCATCGAGGCGTCAAAAGGGAAGGCGAGTTTTTATTTCCTAGGCCTATACCCCTGCAGTGGGTAGATGTTGGCTGAAAATGATGATGATGTTTATTCCCATATAACACTACCAACTTTTAAATGTTTTACAATACAAAACAATACACTTAAAAGTTCGACTCACTTATTTGAGTATTCTGGTGACGACCACAGCTGTTTGCATCTGTGGTATTTATCATTGTTTGTTTAATTTTGTAAATGGGAGTTTTTAATTTGTTCGTTCCGGAGAAAATTTTCAGTTCCGCAATAGATGGTGCTGTACACGGCTAACATTTTAACAGGTCGTATAACGTTGTTTTGACGTTTTCGTTTCACGCAATGTGACAAACAAGTTTTAGTGTAAAATTTATAGTTTAGAAGGTCATTCTTAGTGCTGCTTTATTGAAAAATTAACAACAGATAAATAAAATATACTCTCGGATATTAAAAATATTGATTTGACAGAATTAGAAACACTATAAATAGTCAATAGACTTTTCCGTGCAGAGAAACGTTTTTTTTAGCCAGTTTCAGCGCCCTCTGCAGGAACTCACATGTATCGTGCAAAAAGCTCCCATTACTATGTGTACAAAGGTAGCAATCCTCTTGGTAAGCTCGCTCCATCGGCGACTTCGTTTTTGTCGCTCTCGACCTAAACTGGAGTTAAAAGCAAGACCATTTCTAATTTAAAAAAAAATTATCCTATCTGTATGAGTAATCTCATTGACTTCAAAACACAATCAAATCACGAAGTTGCTGGATACACGCTGAATACTATTTTTGACACACTATTTACACATGCTTTGTCTGTTTCGGCCACCAGGATCGTACCTTCAAGGTTAGACTGAATGCCTTTTCTTGCCCGACTCCTGTACCCTTGAATGCATTATAACCTTCCCTACTTTCTGTTGTCTCTTCAATGTCCACCCTTTGCATTGCGTTTGTCTGATGATCTGTGTTCTGTAGGTGATCGCAGCTGAGAATCCGAGTCTGGTGAACGTTCCTCTCTGCCTGGATCTGTCGATCAACTGGTTGCTGAACGTGTACGACAGCCAGCGCACCGGCCAGATCCGCGTGCTCAGCTTCAAAGTGGGACTGGTGCTGCTCTGCAAGGGCCACCTGGAGGAGAAGTATAGGTAACTAGCGCCCTCTACCGGGCCCCGCGGATCTGGTATGAGATGCCATTATTATCAGGCTGGCCTCCTGCTGTGACAGCTTATACCGGGTCTAGAGGGCCTGGCGCGATGCGACTGCAACCACGTGGTATTTCGCTGAGCTGTTAGTATAAGAGCTTGCGAACTTTTTTAATGGCTGAACCTTATCCAAGAACATGGTTACAAGATTGTGCCACCCGGTATTAAATCTGAGGTAGAAATAGTCAAATTATTGAAATTCGCTACACTACATATTTTGTAAACTCTTTATTCACGCGCCACCGCTCAATTTAGTAACGAGTGGCGCCATCTACCAACGCTAAGCGCCACCCTATCGCCGCGAGTTCTAACGCTTTTCTTTCCAAATCTCTAGTAATCTTTACCTGCTGAGCGTATAAATAAACTGTATTTTGATACTTTATATGATTGTTTTGTATGTGCTTGTGCTATATGGTGGGATATTTGCAGATATCTGTTCCGTTTGATCGCGGACCCTTCCTGCCGCGCTGATCAAAGGAAACTTGGACTTCTACTGCATGACTGCATACAGGTTGGTAGTTTTTTGTTTTTTTTTTAATACTTCTACCTCCCTAGCGCCTGTTTTTACTGTTTTCTCTTGCATACATCACCTTTTACACTTTTCTGGGTGGGAGGCCCAGCTATTTACTTCCTATTCTGTAAATATTCTTTATTCTTACTCTATGTACACGGGGAAAATAAGGCCAAAAAACAAGGTTTCTTATTTTACAATAGTTACTTAGATCTAGTCCTATAATATAACTAATTTTTGTTTCTTTTACAATTTTATCTTGCTTTCATTATCTACTTATTCTTATTTTCTATCTTGTTGGTAGTTACTGTTTTATTGTTTGATGCGATGCGAACGATTATTATTAAAAATTAACGAGTTTTAACTTTTAGAATACAATATTTGAGGAAAATTGTATTTTTTCAAGGAGCATTTGATATTCGTATTTGTTTAAAGATAGTACTAGTAAAAGCTATGCGTGTGGATAATTATTTCTAATGTTTTAATAAATCAGTTTTGTTTTCTTTTCAAAGTATAAATAAAAAATAATTATTGTTATCGTATTGCGATAAATTAGCTTTGCGTTTTAGATGTCTTCTTGTAATAAATTACTAGGTATTCAGTTTTCTATGAATGCTTTATTTTTTATAGGTTTCTTGCAAATCTTTTGATCAATATTAATTTATTTGAGTCACCATAAAAAGTTTTACGTTAAATATCACTTGGTTTTTCACGATCGGTAGGTATTGCAGGTTTCTTCCATGCTGGACTGGAAACGATAGATTATACATAGAATGGTTCAGCAGCTCTTCCCCCCCGGGTGTGCTGTAGAAATGTCGGACGTGGCGAAAGCGCTTTTTATCTGGCGTTTTAGGGTGAGGCCGTAATTTTTGCCACATATCGCGATCACGATATGCGCGATCTCTGCGTGATCTCTTCTGCGCGATATGTGGAAAAATTTACGTCCTAAACCTTTACGTTCTGCCTACCTCGTAAGACATAAAAGCTTGATTTTATGCATGTATATGTACGGTGTTTCAGGTGCCGCGCCAACTAGGCGAGGTGGCGGCGTTCGGCGGCTCCAACATCGAGCCTTCGGTGCGCAGCTGCTTCGAGCAGGCGTCGGCGCACGCGCACAACCACGCCGGTAAGGGAGGCACCATAGACAGGAAAGGTAATACAACCCCCGTACTAAGATCGCATTGATCACGCACCTGCACATCGATGTCTGTATCTGTGGTGTGGCTCGTCGGTGTGTCGTCGGCGACTTTCTTTCATCTGTGAACTGTGAGCCAAATACAATCCGATAAAGAGCAGATTTTTTGACGTGACTACGTCTATTTAAATGTCAGTTTCTTTTTCGCGTTTTTCTCCTCCAATATCTATTTATTTAACACTTTATTGTACACAGAAATAAACAGACACAACAGAGACCTACAGAAGTGAAATGAGCTTCAGAAACTAATAGTACTTACTACTTAGTACCTCAATACTCAATCATTTATTGCCCACTTGTTGGTACATAAAGATCTTATAGAATAGTTTGAGGTCAACACAACAAGGACCCTGCAAGGGCACTGTAGCAGTACTTAAAAAAACATAAATACAAGCTCTTAATATCTAAGTTGAGACATAAGTACCTACCTACCTAATATTATTTTTTATTTATTTACAATATTTTTATATACCTATTATATTTATTATTTTATGAAATCATGTTATATATAAAGATCCTTCATTATAAAACTCTTGCCCTTTAACGTTAAAACACGCCGAAGTGGCTTTTTCCCTATGGTTTTTCAGTATATTGTCCATCAACAGTTTGCACTTCTGAGTTTCTATTTTTTAACTTCAGCTTCACCAAAATATTCCTTTACTAAATCCATGATGACTTTTAAAATTTTTTTAAAAAGTGCAAAACAACAATCTCCACAGACATTACAAAGATTTAGGATTGCATTTGGCTTCTGATTCTGAATAAGTAAGCGCCGTGTGATGTGAATCACTTCTCGTACCTACTAAAGGTATTAACAGACGACCGCACCGGACCGTCAAATTGGTGCGCTCCCGACGAAATTCGATGGTGTGGACGACGGTCCGCCGCACATTATTATTATTATTGACGGGACTGCTTGCCAGTGTTGCTACAGTCGTACAAGGATCTTTTGGCGCGTGGGTGACATTGACAGCACAGATTACCTAGTATACATGTCCGTTAGGTTATGTATACTAGGTAATCTGTGCTGTCAATGTCACCCACGCGCCAAAAGATCCTTGTACGACTGTATGGTTGTCCGGTCCGGACGTCTATTAGCACCTTAATACTAACAGAATGGACCTTGGTACCGCACTGGATGTTGTCTCTTTCTGTCCTAAAATACCTAACTAGCTACTACCTAGTATTTATTTTCCTTCTCTGCGCATGACCAACTATAGTATAAGTGAATGTTTGCCTTTTACATTTTACTAGTAGGTGCACTACTTGTTTGTAGCATTTTTCGCGAGCATATTTTAAATTTCATAACATTTTATTGAGTTTCAATATTTTCCGTGGTGTATGGCTAACCCAAACAACTATTTTTAACTTTTAGGCCCGTATTTATAATCAGCTCTCAAGAGTGACAGCGAGTTTGAGTTCGTATCACAAATGTCATTTCAGTACAAAACGACCTGTCAAATCCATACTTAATATTGCTCTCAAAATCTTGAGATAGTTTTATAAATACGAGCCTTAGTGACTGATACTCAAAATTAAGTACGACGAGTATATAGGTACATGCAAACAGTTTTCATGAAGAAACATAGGTCGAAATGTGAAAACAAAAGAATGTAACAATTAAACGGTTATTTATTAAAGCTTCTCAGTTTTAGTTTTGAGTTGTATCGGTTAAATATTACGCACATTAAATAAAAATAATTATCAAAATTTATTTCAATGGCCATTGACCACTTTTAAGAAACATGTCTAGTTAAAAAACCATTTGGAGGAATAAGCCTACTGTTCTATTTTCTGTAATCAAAATTAAAAAAAGTGCAGTAAATAAAAAGATATTTAATTAAAACGTATGACTTTCATATGACCTCTGTGACGTCACCATAGGCTGTATCTCAGGGCTGTCTGTGTTCCTTCGACGTGTACCTAATTTAGAAGAAAAAAAACTGTCATGTCATAAGTATCTTGTCAAAATAGAAACATAACCTCATAACCCCATAAATACAATTTTCGTTATTAGATTTTTGTGCTTGGTTAAATTATGGAGTACTATAGAAAATGTTTTGTGCCAACATGCACAAATGATTCAGAAAATGCTCCTCGTAAAATGTTTGTTCGCATACGAGAAGATTTGCGTGAAAAATGGTGCCGAGAAGTAAAAGCCGATTATTTCAAGGTTTATACTATGTACTGTTGTGAAGATCACTTTGATGTAGTAGTTTCCACTATTTTCGATATATTTAGTGTAGCTACGTGTAGAAAGATTGCTTGAAATAGTCATCTGAAAATCGTTAATCGTTTCGTCGCTCAAAGCAAAGAGAAAGATGAGGTTATGTTATTTCCAAATGACATGTCATGTCATGGCTTCACAGATTAGTTAGTAGGTACCTATATTTTTATTTTTCAAGGCACACGTCATGTGGGTTATAATGCCATTGATGACGTCACACGCGATATAATTTAAAAAATTATATAAATTAATTTAAGCTGTATATTTAAAAATTATTCAAATAAGCGTCTTAAAATTAGGAATAATATCCAAAAAAACGATTTAAACAGTAGGTCATAAAATTTAGACAATGCTAATTCTTTTACTAATAGTTATTTCCCTGTGTTATTTCCATACTAAAAATCATCTGACGCTCCTAGTCAATTTTTACAGTTATAAATTATAGTAATAGAATTTTCGTAAATATAGATTAACTTTAATTAACAACAATTATTTAAACTCAGCTATACTACCGCTGTCGTTTACTACTGGCAGACGGCGCACTCAAACATTTACCTATATTTCCTATAATATGCGAAGGTAACTTTTTGACCATTATTTTTGTCCATCTGCTACCTCTAATAAGTAGAAAAAAATAACAAACGGAAATATATAAACAACTAATTAAAAGATGTAAGTAAATGTTTGAGTGCGCCGTCTGCCAGGAGTGATCGACAGCGGTATAGTTGCTTTGAGGTAGATTCGAGCCATTTAATAATTCTTGCTCAAGTAGCTCATAACTATTTTCTTATTTAGCTCTCCCAACATTTCAAGCGCCTTATCTCACACATACCACCGTACCACCTTACAGACAAAGACAAGGACAAGGATAAAGAAAAAGAAGACAAGGAGAAGACCCTGGAGCGTGACGCAGACGGTCAGCTGATGTACATCGAGGCGTTCCACTTCCTGCAGTGGCTGCAGAAGGAGCCGCAGTCCATGGTGTGGCTGCCCGTGCTGCACCGGCTCGCGGCCGCCGAGACCGCGCGCCACCAGGCCATATATCTATCTTTAAAAATAATTGTATATTCCATTCGATGTTAGTCGAAGTACAACCCTTATTAATTGTGCATTTCTGTATGTTTGTTATTTTGTTGTAATTATTTTGTATGTGTATAATTCATGTGGTACGGTCGGCAGAATAAATGTTTTCAATATACATATCTGTCAAATCTAAATAGCATTGAAGCACGAATGTTCGTAGAATTATTGTTAAAATCATGTAGAAGAATGAATATAATTTTAATGTCGCAACATACTCATACTATCCAAAGAAAGACCAACCACCTTTGCTCAAATAAAAAATTAAACCTACATTTCTTTCTGTGACCAGTGAAGAGAGAATGTGGGGTAAGTCTTTTGGTTTACCGATCAATATGGATGCTATTAGTCTACGGCACACTATGTCTTCTTTAGTGCCTTTTAATCGCTATACTTGCGTCTTTTTCTCTGTAGTAAGGGCGATTGCGTCAGCGAGTAAGAAAAGCTGATAAAAATACCCAGAGCGCAATTCATGAATGTAACATAAATATACCACACATATCTGTGTAAATTGAAACAGTAGAAAAATCCTACCAAATTGGTAGCTTCATTAGGAAGGCACATTTAGACTTGCATTTGGCATCACTAGCTTACGTGCGCGTGCGCACGGGCTTCGCGCCGCCCCGATACAATAACTATTTTAGTGCGTGCTTGTAGAGACATTTCACGAGCTATCAAAATTTCTTCTTTTCATGTTGGCTTGGCTGTATGAACGCGTATCCATATTTAAGAAAAAAACTTTGTCTATGATAATTAAAATGGCGGTAAAAGTGAGGGTTAATTAAAATATTAGGAAAGAAATGTCTCTACAAGCACGCACTAAAATAGTTATTGTATCGGGGCGGCGCGAAGCCCGTGCGCACGCGCACGTAAGCTAGTGATGCCAAATGCAAGTCTAAATGTGCCTTCCTAATGAAGCTACCAATTTGGTAGGATTTTTCTACTGTTTCAATTTACACAGATATGTGTGGTATATTTATGTTACATTCATGAATTGCGCTCTGGGTATTTTTATCAGCTTTTCTTACTCGCTGACGCAATCGCCCTTACTACAGAGAAAAAGACGCAAGTATAGCGATTAAAAGGCACTAAAGAAGACATAGTGTGCCGTAGACTAATAGCATCCATATTGATCGGTAAACCAAAAGACTTACCCCACATTCTCTCTTCACTGGTCACAGAAAGAAATGTAGGTTTAATTTTTATTTGAGCAAAGGTGGTTGGTCTTTCTTTGGATAGTATGAGTATGTTGCGACATTAAAATTATATTCATTCTTCTACATGATTTTAACAATAATTCTACGAACATTCGTGCTTCAATGCTATTTAGATTTGACAGATATGTATATTGAAAACATTTATTCTGCCGACCGTACCACATGAATTATACACATACAAAATAATTACAACAAAATAACAAACATACAGAAATGCACAATTAATAAGGGTTGTACTTCGACTAACATCGAATGGAATATACAATTATTTTTAAAGATAGATATATGGCCTGGTGGCGCGCGGTCTCGGCGGCCGCGAGCCGGTGCAGCACGGGCAGCCACACCATGGACTGCGGCTCCTTCTGCAGCCACTGCAGGAAGTGGAACGCCTCGATGTACATCAGCTGACCGTCTGCGTCACGCTCCAGGGTCTTCTCCTTGTCTTCTTTTTCTTTATCCTTGTCCTTGTCTTTGTCTGTAAGGTGGTACGGTGGTATGTGTGAGATAAGGCGCTTGAAATGTTGGGAGAGCTAAATAAGAAAATAGTTATGAGCTACTTGAGCAAGAATTATTAAATGGCTCGAATCTACCTCAAAGCAACTATACCGCTGTCGATCACTCCTGGCAGACGGCGCACTCAAACATTTACTTACATCTTTTAATTAGTTGTTTATATATTTCCGTTTGTTATTTTTTTCTACTTATTAGAGGTAGCAGATGGACAAAAATAATGGTCAAAAAGTTACCTTCGCATATTATAGGAAATATAGGTAAATGTTTGAGTGCGCCGTCTGCCAGTAGTAAACGACAGCGGTAGTATAGCTGAGTTTAAATAATTGTTGTTAATTAAAGTTAATCTATATTTACGAAAATTCTATTACTATAATTTATAACTGTAAAAATTGACTAGGAGCGTCAGATGATTTTTAGTATGGAAATAACACAGGGAAATAACTATTAGTAAAAGAATTAGCATTGTCTAAATTTTATGACCTACTGTTTAAATCGTTTTTTTGGATATTATTCCTAATTTTAAGACGCTTATTTGAATAATTTTTAAATATACAGCTTAAATTAATTTATATAATTTTTTAAATTATATCGCGTGTGACGTCATCAATGGCATTATAACCCACATGACGTGTGCCTTGAAAAATAAAAATATAGGTACCTACTAACTAATCTGTGAAGCCATGACATGACATGTCATTTGGAAATAACATAACCTCATCTTTCTCTTTGCTTTGAGCGACGAAACGATTAACGATTTTCAGATGACTATTTCAAGCAATCTTTCTACACGTAGCTACACTAAATATATCGAAAATAGTGGAAACTACTACATCAAAGTGATCTTCACAACAGTACATAGTATAAACCTTGAAATAATCGGCTTTTACTTCTCGGCACCATTTTTCACGCAAATCTTCTCGTATGCGAACAAACATTTTACGAGGAGCATTTTCTGAATCATTTGTGCATGTTGGCACAAAACATTTTCTATAGTACTCCATAATTTAACCAAGCACAAAAATCTAATAACGAAAATTGTATTTATGGGGTTATGAGGTTATGTTTCTATTTTGACAAGATACTTATGACATGACAGTTTTTTTTCTTCTAAATTAGGTACACGTCGAAGGAACACAGACAGCCCTGAGATACAGCCTATGGTGACGTCACAGAGGTCATATGAAAGTCATACGTTTTAATTAAATATCTTTTTATTTACTGCACTTTTTTTAATTTTGATTACAGAAAATAGAACAGTAGGCTTATTCCTCCAAATGGTTTTTTAACTAGACATGTTTCTTAAAAGTGGTCAATGGCCATTGAAATAAATTTTGATAATTATTTTTATTTAATGTGCGTAATATTTAACCGATACAACTCAAAACTAAAACTGAGAAGCTTTAATAAATAACCGTTTAATTGTTACATTCTTTTGTTTTCACATTTCGACCTATGTTTCTTCATGAAAACTGTTTGCATGTACCTATATACTCGTCGTACTTAATTTTGAGTATCAGTCACTAAGGCTCGTATTTATAAAACTATCTCAAGATTTTGAGAGCAATATTAAGTATGGATTTGACAGGTCGTTTTGTACTGAAATGACATTTGTGATACGAACTCAAACTCGCTGTCACTCTTGAGAGCTGATTATAAATACGGGCCTAAAAGTTAAAAATAGTTGTTTGGGTTAGCCATACACCACGGAAAATATTGAAACTCAATAAAATGTTATGAAATTTAAAATATGCTCGCGAAAAATGCTACAAACAAGTAGTGCACCTACTAGTAAAATGTAAAAGGCAAACATTCACTTATACTATAGTTGGTCATGCGCAGAGAAGGAAAATAAATACTAGGTAGTAGCTAGTTAGGTATTTTAGGACAGAAAGAGACAACATCCAGTGCGGTACCAAGGTCCATTCTGTTAGTATTAAGGTGCTAATAGACGTCCGGACCGGACAACCATACAGTCGTACAAGGATCTTTTGGCGCGTGGGTGACATTGACAGCACAGATTACCTAGTATACATAACCTAACGGACATGTATACTAGGTAATCTGTGCTGTCAATGTCACCCACGCGCCAAAAGATCCTTGTACGACTGTAGCAACACTGGCAAGCAGTCCCGTCAATAATAATAATAATGTGCGGCGGACCGTCGTCCACACCATCGAATTTCGTCGGGAGCGCACCAATTTGACGGTCCGGTGCGGTCGTCTGTTAATACCTTTAGTAGGTACGAGAAGTGATTCACATCACACGGCGCTTACTTATTCAGAATCAGAAGCCAAATGCAATCCTAAATCTTTGTAATGTCTGTGGAGATTGTTGTTTTGCACTTTTTAAAAAAATTTTAAAAGTCATCATGGATTTAGTAAAGGAATATTTTGGTGAAGCTGAAGTTAAAAAATAGAAACTCAGAAGTGCAAACTGTTGATGGACAATATACTGAAAAACCATAGGGAAAAAGCCACTTCGGCGTGTTTTAACGTTAAAGGGCAAGAGTTTTATAATGAAGGATCTTTATATATAACATGATTTCATAAAATAATAAATATAATAGGTATATAAAAATATTGTAAATAAATAAAAAATAATATTAGGTAGGTAGGTACTTATGTCTCAACTTAGATATTAAGAGCTTGTATTTATGTTTTTTTTAAGTACTGCTACAGTGCCCTTGCAGGGTCCTTGTTGTGTTGACCTCAAACTATTCTATAAGATCTTTATGTACCAACAAGTGGGCAATAAATGATTGAGTATTGAGGTACTAAGTAGTAAGTACTATTAGTTTCTGAAGCTCATTTCACTTCTGTAGGTCTCTGTTGTGTCTGTTTATTTCTGTGTACAATAAAGTGTTAAATAAATAGATATTGGAGGAGAAAACGCGAAAAAGAAACTGACATTTAAATAGACGTAGTCACGTCAAAAAATCTGCTCTTTATCGGATTGTATTTGGCTCACAGTTCACAGATGAAAGAAAGTCGCCGACGACACACCGACGAGCCACACCACAGATACAGACATCGATGTGCAGGTGCGTGATCAATGCGATCTTAGTACGGGGGTTGTATTACCTTTCCTGTCTATGGTGCCTCCCTTACCGGCGTGGTTGTGCGCGTGCGCCGACGCCTGCTCGAAGCAGCTGCGCACCGAAGGCTCGATGTTGGAGCCGCCGAACGCCGCCACCTCGCCTAGTTGGCGCGGCACCTGAAACACCGTACATATACATGCATAAAATCAAGCTTTTATGTCTTACGAGGTAGGCAGAACGTAAAGGTTTAGGACGTAAATTTTTCCACATATCGCGCAGAAGAGATCACGCAGAGATCGCGCATATCGTGATCGCGATATGTGGCAAAAATTACGGCCTCACCCTAAAACGCCAGATAAAAAGCGCTTTCGCCACGTCCGACATTTCTACAGCACACCCGGGGGGGAAGAGCTGCTGAACCATTCTATGTATAATCTATCGTTTCCAGTCCAGCATGGAAGAAACCTGCAATACCTACCGATCGTGAAAAACCAAGTGATATTTAACGTAAAACTTTTTATGGTGACTCAAATAAATTAATATTGATCAAAAGATTTGCAAGAAACCTATAAAAAATAAAGCATTCATAGAAAACTGAATACCTAGTAATTTATTACAAGAAGACATCTAAAACGCAAAGCTAATTTATCGCAATACGATAACAATAATTATTTTTTATTTATACTTTGAAAAGAAAACAAAACTGATTTATTAAAACATTAGAAATAATTATCCACACGCATAGCTTTTACTAGTACTATCTTTAAACAAATACGAATAATGTGAGGAAAATTGTA
>JARACY010003505.1:0-32748 GCA_029255725.1 Scrobipalpa atriplicella | reverse complement strand
TTCTCTGTCTACGGATTTTACAGATCGACTGCCATAACTGAGCAGGTGGCAAATATTTGGAACAAAAATTCTATGTTCAGTTCAGTTCAGTTAATTATTTCACGATTACAGGTTTCAAAATTAAATTAAAATAAAAATACAAACTATTTAAAATATATCAATACAAAATAATGCATAAATATGTCAGGTAATAGACAGCAACTTATCATAGGAGGTTTCAACCGCGAGTTTTAACTACTTCGAAAAAAAAACACTTTCATGCAAAAGACTGGTAAAATATTTTTTAACAATACCGGGTATACAATACAATCGATGCACAGCCGCTATCTGATACGACAGAGGTATGGTCGTGTTGAACGTATGGTACAGCGGCCGCGGAGGCTCCCGGACGTTGTACTCCAGAAACGGGTCCAAGTCATCCAAATATTGCACTCTACACACGAAAGAATCACCCCCTATATCCCCCCTCATTGTCCCGTTCACTCTGTTCTCACTTACTTTTACTAACTCAATCATTTTAAATTTCGAGCTAATTCTAAATCACAGGCCGATTATTTCTGTTTGTATCACCATTATCACTGAAAAGTAATAAACGAACAGTGGAACCAATTTGAATTTTGAGGAGTTTGTTTTTAGAATGGAAGCCGATGTTTTTGGCTTTGCGCGTTTTCGTTTTCGGCCAGTGCGTTTTGTGTGTGGTGGCAGACTGGCTGGTGTGTAAGGAATCTGGCGGATGGATCTATAACACGGCACGTGGTTCGCGCGTTACGTTATATCTGTTATCTACAGCCTGATCTAATCAGACTGAAGGAATCAGATGAAAAATAGGCAAATTAGTTTGCTGTTTTCTGTAGTTTAACCGTATTTTGATATTTGACCTACTTATTGACAGAGCATTTTAAATTTTTAGCTCTGTATAGAGGTACTTTCTGATTTAGTCAGATGGTGTGTCATCCTTTTATGATTTACATTTTACGAGGTACTCAAGGATGTTAGGAAACTATCAAATGGATGATACAGTGGTGTTATATGCTCATCCATCACTTTCCCGTCTATAATCATGTTATACTAATTTGCAAAGAAGCCTTATCAGCAAGAAGGTTCTTTCACAAATTGTTCCAAGGTTACGAACTAAAATAAGAAACGTTTTTTGTAAACGCTCTGCTTCACTAGATATGCCGGGTGTAAGGGACAGCGTACCGCAAATTGATAGAGGTTGCTCAGTCAATGAACTGAACAACTTTTACCAGCAAAATATTTATTTTTTATTTTTCATATACTGAAATAAGAATTTTCTCTTGTTACCTGAGCAACCCCCATCAGTTTGCGGTATAGGTGTCCTTTACACCCGGTATAGTCTATAGTGCACTATAAGAATTTCCATGGACTGAACAAGCCCCATAAAAGTTTCTTTGATGAATGAAAAATATTGCAGTAACTAGTATGAAATAATATAAACTATTATGTTTATTTTATTATAATGTAATGCATTATCATCGAGTACGTATCGATGAATCTGATAGTTTCGTGTTAATTTCAACAGTTTCGAGATCGTTGCTTTCCCAACACTTTCCTCATATCTGAGATCAGATTACGGGCAAATGATAAAGACCACATACAGCCATTGAACTAGCAAACCCGTCCTCATTTCGTCATTCAATACGCTCATTTTGTTCTTGGTTAGTTAGTTAGTTACTATCGTGTGGGTTTCGAGTCGATCGACCCAATGAACCCTAAACCGCTTCTTGGGATTAGAGAAATCATATAACACTTTGTACCAAACTGGCGACTTACCCCGGCTTTGCGATGGATAGTAAAAATACTCACAAACCTTCTGAGAAAAAATATCTATTATGATGGTGTTCTTAATGTAAAATGTTTCAAAATTCGTTGAAGGAGAGTTTGAAGGAGGAAGCGAACAAAACAGACAGGCATGGAGGGTGACTTCTTCAACTTACAGCATTCAGCATTTTCTTTCTTCGAAAAAGGGTACTATTTGTCTTTACATCTTTCTATCATTCACCCCTACATTTACTGACGAATGAGAATAAGGCTGATAAATTATGATGACTGTCCGCCTAATCGGCTTTTGGGCCCGGTTGAGTCAAACCTTTGATATCAGAAAAGATTGAAGGGTAATAAAACTTACATACAAAAGGATGTTTGTTTTTTCTTGACTTACTCAGATGATTCTGAAGACATCAGCGAAACAGAACAAGTGGTAGACGTACCTACCCAACTAGCAAAATTGTGCAAATCGCAAGATCTTATCGCTACATAGAGATATTAAAGTTGTAAATAAGTAACGCTTATGGCTGCTAGTGATATATATGTGATATGAGACACCAGATAGCTGTATAACAATATACAGCCTAATTGGGATTATAACCTACGATATAAACGTTTACATAGCTGCCTTTTACATTACATATAACACTGTTGTAAAATAGTATACTCAAAACCTCAATTAGAGCAGTTATGTTGTATATTAGTGTTTTCATGATACTACTATAACGCAAATATGGACTTATGTGGCTCTGCTACCATTGATATATAGCCAGTGTTATATTAGAACCTTTGCAGCTAACTAGTGATATAATAGATGTCACAGTAGCTGTTTTATCACAGATATGCTCTATATGAATATCCACTATCGCTTGCGTTATATTAATGATAACTGAACCTTTATTACCACTCAATAGATGTAATGCAGCATAATATATTTCTCATTTATCACTGGCAATATATTAACTTTCTTATCTCTAATATAACGCTAAAAAGATGCATATTTATTCAAAAATGGGCGTATATGTCACCTTTCTGCTGCATATTGGATTTCTTGACATCAAATTGTAGCAAAACATTATTTGATGGCTGACGGTGACGATATTTTATTTCACAAGTTTTTATTTTTCCAAGTTTGTGCAAAAACATGGATCAAAAATAGAGTAATTACAAGAAAGGTGGGTCTTATAAACGCAGAAGAAGGGAAAGAACATTGAATTTACCGGACTATATTAAAGGTTTATTTAATTTGAACCTGAGGAACCCTAAACACCGTAATGGCGGCGAGATGTTGTATATCTTCTGGTTAGCAGCTCCCTTAACTCTAATTAGTTGTATATAGATGTCTTTGCAAATACCTAAGTAATAAAAATATTTAAATTTTAATAAATATTATTAATTCGAGGGGGGCATTAAAAATACAGTAATAATATGGTACCCATTTATCAGTAAAATTGCAAGCGCATATGAATTTCACCTAAAACTTAAAATATACGGTCAATTTTTACCGATGGATTTCAAGATGGAGGAAATAATAAAGATACTTACCAATATTATTTGTTTTAATTTAATAAAATCCTGTCAGAGTTCCAAATCACGCACAAGTCCGCACAAAACAAAAAAAGTGTTATTATAGAATCCCAATCAACAATTTGTAATCAAATTATTGTAAATCAGCGTTAGCTGCGACCCTTCTGTTTCCTAATTGTGACACAATTGAATTTTTGTCACTGATTTAACACCAATTAGCTCAGAAGGACACAGATATACAAATGATTTGTTTCCGGTAGTCCTAAGCGGAGCTTTAATATATCTAATATATCTCCTAATAGCGATTAAAGTGGGGCCAAATTCGCATGTTATAAGCTTGTTTACAATAGATATGCGACTGTTTCTACAGCTGATATACAGCTAATAATAGCTGTATATCGAAAATTTTGCTAGTTGGGTAGTAAAAAAACGGAACAAGTTGCTTGACATGGGACTTTGGTCGGAAGGTAGTCACAAGTCTTTGCAGAGCTATGTACTACCTACCTTTGTAAGATCGTTCAGCCGGACTTATCCACAGGAAACCTTATAATAATCAGACCGGATAGAAAAAATTGGAGGTCATCCCAATACCACACGTACTGTTCTACAAAAAGGAAGCAGATTCTATGCTTCGGAGAGCACGATAAGGCGTTCAACTAAAGTTAACTATGACGGAGACGATTTCAAAAATACTGTTTTTACGATACATTGGTGTTAATTCAGGACGCACTATTACTAATTCTAATTCTTAGTAGCGTTGTCACTTTCTTAAATTTGACATAAGAACAGGATAGCAAACAAACACGTGACTTTGACATTCTTAATTTGCCGTACGGCGCTTTAAATAAGGAATGACCATAGAGCGTGCTCACTAATTTTAATGAATTTAAGCAGTCTTATGTCAGATAAGAAATGTCAAACTCACGTATTTGTTTGCTATCCTGTTCTTATGTCAAAGTTAAGAAAGTGACAGCGCTACTAAGAATTAGAATTAGTAACTGGACGGCGTGAATTGAGGCCTGTTTTTCCATGACCTGAACCTTCTTAAAAGATGCTGGATGGTGATGATCATACAAACAAACGCAGTAAACTCGAAACACGTTCTAAGGCTTTGACTCGGTCTCGGTATTAGCATAGCCTAACTTTGGTTGGCTTTCTGGTCTAGTTCCTGGAACTGTTTCATCAGGGTTGCCACTTTTATGATATCCAATTTTCAATTTTTTATCGCCAGAGTTAGAAACTTGTGACTTATAAAAATGTATCACGTAGTATATTTTTTCTGTAACTCATGTTATGAATGATTAATTATCTTGAATTATCTTGAAACTATTTGTCGTAAAAGCAATAAATTCCCTTTTATTAGTATTTTATTACAATTCACATGGATAAATCTGTTTGACTAGTAGGTACCTTTTTTATTAGAATTCGTACCGATAAATCTGGAGCAATCCGATACAGTAGGCAGTCTTAGAAATTATTCAAATAGATTGATTCTACAGGGTTATTCGGTATTTCTTTCTACGTAAATTAAGCGCTACGTGCCTGATTCTATTGTGTACAATTTATAAAAGAAAGCGAGTTACGAAGTTAAGTTGCTATATTGGATAACTTTTCCACAACTATGCGTATTCTTTTTCTTCTTTTGCCTAGCGTTTTCCCGGCACTAGCTGGGATACGCTTACCAGCTGTTGCTGATACTGGCAGCCAAGGTAAGCTTAGCTTCCTTTTTATCTTCTATATTTAAATCCATGTTAAAGAATATCAGTTGTTCCTAATAAATTACACCTAAAGAACACCAGCTTTGTCTACTCCAATTTGCTCAGTCTTTGGCATCCGTTGGTCTAAAATCGTTTCTCTTCTATGTTCACTTTAACGGCGTCCAGCCAGCGCTTCTTCGGTATGCAGCATGATCTAGAGCCTTAGACAGTGAGGTCGAAAGAGTGGCATCTTTTTCCGGCAACCTAGTCTATGGTGGTCTTAGGTTAGGACGGCCACACATAAACACGTCAACGTTGAACGTTAAGTCGTCGTGACGTGGATATCCACGTCATACAATGTAAATTCTCACGTCAAGACGCCGTTGTGACGGGGCACGCTCCGGCAAAGTTTCAGTTTCAGTTTACGACGACGTAACGTTCAACGTTGGACGTCGCGACGTCGTGACGTGTATATTTGTAGCCGCCCATGCATGGCTTTTTGATACAACCTTCAAAGTAGACTTGCCCGCTGTCCCTTCTACCTTACACCACCCAGTCAAACTATGCATTCCCTGAACGTACTCTCTCGAGGGGTCAGTTAGATAAATGACGTCATCAATACTGACGGATGCGAGGACAAGACGCAAGACGACCGCCTGTCCCTTTCTAATCTATGTCACTGCTGAGGGTTGGCGATTTTTTGGGTTCTTTGAGATTGTAGTTTAAAAAAATTGTATGATTTGAAATGGCTTTTAAATATTTACAACGAAAAGGGCAACATTATGTAGGTGTTCAAAATTCAGCTTATTGTTTGAAATTGAAATTGCCATATTTAGCATTGTATTTGTTATTTTCTGAAGAACAGAGTACCTACAACGTATTATAAAGACCCCAGGGCCATTTGTACTACGTAGTGTCCAGAACCACGAGAAAATCTGATTTGTCCAAATAAAATCTGGCGACCTAATTTTAACTCCCGTTATTCCCCATGGGACTCGAACCCGCAACTTAAGACTCTTGACAACGGAGTAAATGAATGACCCATTTGCTAACCCTATATGAATAGTGTACCACTATACGCATAGAAGCGATGGTTTTGTTCGTAGACGTCCCTGGATTGATGATATGCTGAATTCGGGGCTGAGATTGATGGCTGCGACTGCTCACGACGTGTCATGCTCGCCTCGTACTTTAATATGCTGCCTCCTACATTGCCTTTATCCCTAATGGGGTAGGCAGAGTGGCAACGGTAGTAATAAGATCTTATTTTGGTGCTTTTGTCAAAAAAGGAATGACTCAGATCGGACTATTTTAATTGTATGCTGTATACCTAGTGACGGCCTTAGCTTATACTCAGTTTTTTTTTCGTTGCGTTATCGATACCATCGTATTTTGCGGCCCATAAACAGCTTTTTATTTGCAACTTAGCAGAGGTTCACCTTTCGGAACCGCAGACAACCTTGTTACAAGCTCACGTTTTGCGGTTGACTTTCTTTAAAGTGGTAAAGAAAAGGCAGTTTATGGGCCGCAGAACCCTAGAAACCGTTATCGCTTTCAGCTTTCAGCTGTTTTATTTACCTACTTGCTACCTTTACGTCACGTAAGACCAATACAAACGTAGCAAACTTCATGTAGCTACAGGGTGACGTGGGGCCAATTGGAACACAAAAACGAGGACAAAAGGGTAAGTCGGGGCATGAGGTTTTGTCACAAACAGCTTTGTGGGGACGTAGGTCGTATTTTGATTACGCAAATACAATTTAGTTAAACTATGTGAATTATTTGTATGCGTAGGTAGTAAGGACACAAAGTTCATAAATCACTTTGTGAGATTAATCTCTCTTTATACATACTTAGGTACATTAGTCTAGTCGCTCCTTTATCCCTTAAGGGTAAGCAGAGCGTATCAGTCTATTAAAAGGCTTTTCGTTTCGCCAAGTCTGTTAAATAAAATATTGAGCGTTATTTCACGCCTTAGTGACTTGACAAAAACAAACTTTTGACTCTGTCTACTAATTTCCTTGTTGGAATATTCTATGATTTTTTATCGTTTCAAGCTTGATTAATTGTCGACAATTTTGCAGTCACCTCTGGCCTAAACTAGAGTTTAAAGATTTTAAACTTTAAACACCACATTTTCATTAAATGTTCTTCTTTGTTCCTGTTCCGCCATCTTGAAAACTAGAGTTTTTCATTGTACCTATAATTTATTCAAACTCCATACAAAAGCCATTTTCTCTTACTAATTATGTACAGCGACTTTTGTTTGCGCTACACAATTTCGCTAAAAGAATCGTCAAGTGTGTGTCAAACTTAAAATGTATGGTTCTGGAGCCGTATTTTTGAATTGAATTAAATTAAATCACTGGAATCGAATTCGCATATGAAAGACTAACATTCGCATGATAAATTGTATGAAAATCGCATGCGAAAGTTACTCTTTCGTATCCGCATTGGAGTACGAGTGATTAAAAAATATGGCTCCTATTCATAAACATTGCTCGTTGAAAACTGTGATTGGCCAAAACTTATAGAAAAGCTTTTGTTTAGTTTTTTTTACTCTTGAACGCTATAACTGATATGGATTGATCTGAAAAATAAAATCGACTGTGGCTTGCGAAACACATGGCTTCTTTTTATAGCGGGAAAATACCTCATATCAGACCGCGCGTTGAAAATTCAAGCGATTAAGTGTGAATTTTGAATTGGCAAAACTTTAATTTCTTCCATCAGAAGTGATACCGCGATGCGTAAAGTTTGTAAAAAAATATTTTAATTTTAATAGGTTTTAGAATGCGGAACCCTAAAAACTTTTAGTTTGTTTTCCACTCTTTTTTGTTAACTTGTGAATTGGGACCTCGAAAAACTTCATTGTTTAAAAACATTCAGTACTCTTTTGTAAAATGTTAACCTTTTTATTTCTCTCTGTTTAGTTCTGCCCCTTATACGGGTTGTAAAGAGCGTCTCAGTTGCTTAGTCAACGAAACTGAACAACTTTCAGCAGGAAATGCTTTCAGGAAATGAAAAAGAGCAATTTAGGTACTGTCCCATACAAAATATGTAAATTTTTATGGAAAAGCCAAAAAATATTTTCATTTCCTGAAAGAATTTCCGGGTGAAAGTAGTTCAGATTCGTTGACTGAGTCATCAGTTACAGTTAGAAGAAGAAAAGACGTGATTTTATGTCGGTAGTCGCAACAGGAGTAATAAACAGAAATATTGCCACAAACTCGAAATTGTCAAGCATGAGTGCATTAAGTGCACTTTTGAAGTTTTTGCGAAAAAAGCAAAAGTTTTCAGAGTTGAAATATGGCGTTGATAAAACTGCGCGCTCGTTCAACTGTGACGTACAAGATAGACGTTATTTAATAGACTTTACGTGTTTCGTGTATTCCGATTGGGGATTTTGATTAAGAAATTTAGAAGCAATATTTAAAACAAATTAATCAATTATGTAAAAAAAAAACCTTTGCAAAAATCTGGATGGTTTTGAAATCAGTCAAAACTTTCAGACATAAATCAAGCTATGAATTTGTATTTTAACTTACTTTCCAACTCGAAATCATCACTGATGATAATATCATTTGGAGTGGGGTGGGATCTACCTCCAAGTGGTCCATATATATTTATCGATGACGAAACTAAAAACTAAAATAAATTTAATATATGTAAACTGAGACAGCTACTAAAGTATAGGTATTAAACTTCTTTCGCTAGAGTTCATCGTGTCGTTTGACCCAAAAATTTCCACTACCGTAGCAGATAAAAACGGAATGGCGAAATATGCACAAAGACCTCTCTTAAACAACAATATACTTGATCACAAACAAATGTCTCTACCCACGACAGAAAACATTATTCAAAGTATAGCACTTTGCAATGACCGATGAAAAATGTATCCCACACCGAGAATAATAAATTCTACATCACTAGAAAATACGGTCGGCGCCAGTGGTTTTCTATACGATATGAATTTTAAAATAATTTCAAAATCGCTCTTAGAGTCAGCTCGTAAAAGAGCGTTACACGAAAATGACCCGCACAACATGTATTGATTTTAATACTTCCACGCAAGATAGACATATGTTGATAATGTAGTATTGAAATTATCTAAAAAGCATTCTATTCAACACTTCTTACAGCTATGTATCTTAAACATTAGTTGGTGCCACCATATACTGTTGTGCGGGACATGGAATGCTCCTAAAACACTTAAAATAACCAGGTAAATTCCTATGATTTACCACCAAAATCTATCGCGAATAGACCCGATAAAAAGTAAAATGAACTTAAAATAAAGACGTGATAATAGGTATGTTGTTAAATAAATATTATAAGTAGGTACTTCTCCGATCTTTCAAAGAAACTAAAAGGTAAGCATGAAAATTTTAGACAAAATCAATCTGTCAACGAATTGGTTAAATAGAAACCGTTGTTTGCGTTTAAGAAAACTCACAAAATATATATTTTTCAGGTTGTTTTGGGAAAGTTGTTACTTATTATTGTTATATCCGTAGAACACATACAATTCTATCTCGCATAGACTTGCTTATTTTGATGGCATTGGAAAATAAAATCTTATTGGTAACAAACATACCGATATCGACTACAAATTACTATTCATGTCAAAAGTTATAACATTTGTTCCTAAATTATGTCTGAACTCTTTCAACAAACATGAAATTTTATCAAACGCTCCTGTGCACTAAAGATACCATTATTCACAATTTGAGCGATAAAACTGACAAGTTTGTACAGAAATCCATTAGCAACGACCGTACTAAGATATTGCAATGAAAAATTCACCGCTATTCCGAACATGTGTTACGACTTTTCTAGAACTTTCTAAAAGCTTTCGAGCGATAGTGTTAAAGTTACTTGAATTATCTGGAAATCTAGAAAGTTATGTTTCAGGGAGAAAATATTTGTGTCACCTAAGCACAGTTTAAAAATAAAGTCGGATATGGAGTTCATATTTATAAAGAAAAATAGTGGGTAAGTTAAGTACCAGTTCTATTGATGCGAAATAAGCAATTTCAGGAAGAATAGACTTTGAAATCCGAGCAGTAGATTAGGTACCTCCCTTTGTAAAATAAGTAAGTAAATGCTAGAAGCGTAGAGTCTGTGCGAAAAGAGAACAGGCATGGAATTTGACGGCGCGCATTTGTATTTAATTAACTGTCGCTTGGTCGTGTGAGGATTATTCCCAGGTCTTTAACAGTAACCTTCTGCATTAAATTTTGGAGGTTTTAGGTCAAAGATCTAGGCATAAACCCCACCGCAACCAGCCGTGGGTTAATTAATACAAATGTGTGCCCTCCAATTCTATGCCTGTTCTCTTTTCGCACAGACTCTACATGATAATTTGACAGAATTTATTCATTCATTTAATTTATTTATTCCATTGATATACGATCTGCCTACCTTGTCTAATGTTAGAATTGTTACTTTACTATATTTAAACCTGTCTTGTATTTTATGAAGCGATTTCAAGATTGATACCAATATTGAGTATGGATTTGACAAGCTGTTTTGTACTGAAATGACATTTCTGATACGATCTCAAACTCGCTGTCAGTCTAAAGAACTGATTTATTAATACGGGCCTAATTTTACTTAATGCGTTTTTTGTTTGTTTTCAGGTACTTAAGATTACAGAGCTGGCGTCGTTAATAATAAATATTATTATGCGGAAGATGAAAGACTTGAAGTTAAAGTTAATGTACTTGTAAGTAGCATTTTGTATAATATTTATGGAAAAATGTTTCAAATTCTTGCCTTTTGTTTACAAACTAGGGGTTTATAATTAAATATACCTGCACATCAATCAGGTCTTTATTCCTTAAGGAGGAAGCAGAGTGTCAGCGAAAAGGTGCCTTAAAAATATTAAGTGTAATTTATTTAAAAAAAAATATATAAGTAAATCTGAAAATAGTGTTTCCCGGTTTCTTTATTACGTAAAATTTCTAATCAAAAAGATAAAATAAACCTACATTTCGTTGTTATGAGTTTATTATCTGTGGCGATTTGACTAGGGGATTAGTGCAGAGCGTTTGTATTGAAAATATTATACATCATTAGCCACAACAGTCCACTGCTGGACATGGGCTTCCCCAAAATTGGGGGTGTAATACTCACCACGCTTGGCAGGCAGGTTGGTGAGCGCAGTAGAAGGTACCTAGACGAGTGTGCATAAAGATTAACAAATACCTGACTAGAACTAAAAAAAATCACATAAGTTTTATATTTGATTTCCCAATGCGTATAACCACGCCAATAATAGCATTAGGAATCATGGTTTTTTTTTCATTACCACTTTTTTGTACTTTACTTTTTTATCTCTATTATCGACACCTATATATAAGTAGGCATATAAAAGCAACATGCAACTAAATAGATTTCCTCGCTAACGAAGGAAAATGGCAAAAAGGAAGATAAGGGAAAAACTGTACGAAAGAGAGATACCGATCGCTACGGCCTGGGTTCTGAAGCCTATATAACATATATAATATAACATACGTAACATCATGGGCCATATGCCTTGTAGGGTAGGCAGAGCGGCAACGGTGTAATAAAACCGTTGCAGCGTTAACTAGTATAGAGGATAATTTTTGAATTAACTATGCAGTGATGTAGGGACGAGTCGCCAGAACATTTGGGGTGGGATGGGATCTACCTCCGAGTGGTCCATCCCGGGCGACGGCAACACAGGCTTGCCTGTGAATAAGTCCGGCTGAATGATCCCAACAAAGCGGTGGTAGGCTCCGCAAGGGGTCGCCTGGCTCGCGACCACCCTCTCACCGGAGTCCGGCGCCAAACAGCTTGCTGTGTTCCGTCGGTGCGTGAGACCAGTGCCTTAACAGGCGTGTTCTAGGTTAGCTCGCTCCATTGTCGACTCTGTCACGGTCATCGCTGACCTTTGTGCCTAGAGTCAAGAGTTAACCCATTTCAAGAAAAAAAAAAACATGATACCTATGCCGTCGCCAAATCCTACTTCGTCCTAATATTCTTAATGCGAAAGTTTGGATGTTTATTACTCAATCACGCTTCAACCACTAGATGGATCGGGATGAAACTTGGCACACAATGTAAGTTAGGTTAGATCTTGGAATATGCTTCTTTTCATTGAGGGAAATTGCGGACAGAAAACTAGTTTGTAAATTTTCTCTTTTTAGTTTCATGAAAATTTTGCCTACGGAACCCTGAAAAAAAAACTGGCAGCGCGGACAGAAGAACCATTTCTCTCGCCAGTTTAATAAGCATGTCTGGAATACAGGGTGTTTTATAACTCTAATTTAGCGGAATACTGTAAGAGGATAAAACTTTAGTGGGGTCCTTGGATTGTTAAAATTGAGAAGACGTGCGAGGAAGGGGCTGAATAGTGACATTATAAGAAATGCAAAAGTAACTTAATTAGTTACTTCCATGCTGGACTGGGAGAGATAGAAAAACATAGAATGTGCCAGCTGCATCTCCTCCCCGGCATGCTGTAAAAATCAGCTAAGGGATCCGAGGGTTTCAGTATTGTAATTTAGGCAAAGGGCTGACAACCTGTCACTATTAGCAATATACAGATCTATCTGGAATCACCCTCAAAACTTGTCAGACGTGGCGGAACGACCTTTGTTTAGGTCGTTTACGCTCTGCCTACCCCATTCGGGATAAAGGCGTGATTATTATGTATGTATGTATGCAAAAGTAACTCTGTCTGTCTGTCTAAATGGCTGAAAGGATTTTGATGAAATTTGGCATGGTGCTAGATGGTAAGCTGACGGACATAGGCTACTTTTTACTCCTTGCAAGAATATCTTACTTTTTTGATTAGAAGACATACCTATAATAATCTTGAGATCGCTTCATAAATACAAGCCCTAGAATTATTTAAAAAAAACAGCAAGGTACCTATCCATCATCTCCAGAATGTAACAAATCCCACAAAATACCGTTTCATAGAAGGCTCAATTCTAAGAATTTCTCTAACCTTGAAAGGAAATAAGGCAATTATAATTTTATGACAAAGGGCACGATTCGAATAAATCACAAGTGCAAACCTGACCCGGCGGAAATTCCTTTGTGCTTATTGCATTGACATAAATCGGATTTTCCTTTGACAAAATCCTATTGTATCAGGAGTACGTATAGCAAACGGTTCGGGGTGGCTGTCGAAGGTGTAGTGTAGAGTGACTAGATGTGTCATCGTCTTTGTTCTGTATCACATAAAAATATTGCACTTGTTGAGCCTCTCCTCTTGCTTCCTTTATTCCTCTGACTTTTTTCATACATCGTATGGTCTACATTAGGTTTTTTTTTTTTATGTATTAGGTGTTGTCATTTTCCCTTCATATAGGGTATAAAAATATCTAAATAAGCACGTTACAAAAATCTGATCCTTATTTTGTATCTATCGTTTAGGGGATCCGAAGCACTTTCCTCCAGCACCAACAGGTTACTTATCAAAATTCGTAAGAAATGTCTATACTTGAAAAACCTGCCTGCAGAGTTGGACTCAAATCAGACTTTAGTTACAGGAGTAAAAAAAAATATGCGGACCAAACTTCAGGGTGTGAACCTACCCATGAAACTAAACCACTTTCCCCAAGGAACATGGGTCGAAATATGCAAGATTTGGCCCTACAATACAAACGGTGTCAGGGGCTCGAGTCACTCCCAGTAAAATATTTTGTGTTTCTAGGTCGAAGCATGTCACATCCAGCCATCATCGTATCCCTGTATATCGCGTACATATATTTCATACGTTCAGCATCCGAATCGCTATTGCACCTGCGCTGTTATATCGGTCCGCATCGTACTTCTTCTTTATCCCTTACGGCGTTTGTGGACACATTCGTATCCAAAACATAATATCCATATTAGTGGAAAAACTAGGAAAATTAACACTGCAAAAAGATTGACGGCAAAGCTGTCATACAATTACTTAGGAGGCTTAATCGGATTAGATACGGATACGGATTGAATACAGATAAGTGCACAAACGTCCTTACGGGGTAGGCACAACGTCAAAGGCCTTTTCCCACGACTTTCAATTAGTTGAGGGCAGTTTTAGATTGAAATTTGTTATTCACGCTATCAGTCCGTTGTCTAAATAGCAATACAATACAGGTTAGAAAAAAAAAAAATGATTTTGAACCTTATGTCAAAAATTTAGTACCTACATCAGCCTAACTTATTACCTAAAAGCAACCTTTACTGCGCGTTTCGACGTTAATGCTTCACCTACCCAATAATTTAAAATTTAAAAAAAAAATTAAGAAAAAAAATAAATTTGCTTTTTCATACAAAATGACCACATCGATCAGACAATTTGTATGGAAAAGCAATTTTTTTTTTCATTTCCTGAAAAATAATTCCTGGTGATATGAGTTCAGTATTGTTGACTGAGCAACCCCTATCAGTTTGCGGGACGCTGTCCCTTACACCCGGTATTATTATGTAGTTGTAGGTGCCTATATATATATACCTGCTTTTTCATAACTACGTTCAGTATTTGAAGTCCTCCAGTACACCTGGCCTGTTATATCGACGCGCCATATGGTTCTTAACACATTCACTTCCCTTTAGGGCCTACTTTAAAATAATAAATATTTCTCTTTTAAAAGACATTATTCTTAATATAATATGCGTACATACAATCACGATTATTAGTGATAGAAAGACCATCAAGTTAATTAGGTACAAAGTAAAACTCTCGAATTACTTTGCTTTTTTTTTCGATAGAGTCTGAGAGAGAAGCAAATACGGAAGATGCAATGTTTTAATTTTTTTATAATTTTGTGGTTTATTCTACATGGAATTCTTTAAAATGATAACAAAAATAAAAAAATTGGATAACATTGCATCTTCCCTATTGATGATTGTATTATCTGCAAAACATGGGTTCTTCTTAAAAACAGCTTTAACTGATGACTGACAGAAATGTCATTTCAGTACAAAACTTACTGTCAAAACTTAACATAATTCGAGCCAAAATATAGCTATGTTTTTATCTTTCCTAAACCATTACAGACCTATTATCATTGGCAGAAATTCCTTTTCCAGAAACCCTTCCGGTAAAATTTATATTTTCCTTTAAGCCACTTTCTGTGTAAAGAGGCCGGTGGTAAAAGTGTTAAAACGGTAAAGCCCGTGTTTTTGGGTGCGATACACAAAAAGCAAGTTTTATGGGTTAGGTAACTTTATGGACGTACCGTTGTAGGTACACACAGTAAGGTATAAAAAGTTTACGTGGTTCTGTACTTTTAAAATGTTTGGTTTCGTATTGCCGACATAGCGATCGAAATAGCCGCCTTTTTGGGCTGCAAGCTATGATATATGATAATTTTTTAACGACATAATGATGCAGGGTTACCTACTCTAGCATCACGACATTATTATTCTGTGTTGTCTAAGGCTCGTATTTATAAAGCCGATCTCAAGATATATATAGGTTATTTATTTGATAAATTAATCAACCTCTCTCTGATTTAATGTCAAAACGTTCTGACAGCTTAGTACTGATCATAATGAAGACTCATTCTGTATTCACATCATGACATGATCACACCACAGTGACATTGCTTGATGTGAACTTCAAAGTGGAATCCTCGATCGCTGAAAGGGTTCTTACTAACAAAACTATTTGTATGTTAAAATGTACCCAAACGACAAGAAAAATAATGATAATCTTTGAAAGATGAGGCAAATTCTTCCATGTTAGACTGAGAGCAATAGAAAAACATGTACTCTTCTTCTTCTTCTTCTTCTTCTTCTTCTTCTTCTTCTAGGTCGAAATACGAAAAAAAAGGTATAGAAGGTAATTTTTTTATTTTTTCGTTTTTCCACCTATGTTCCTTAGGGAAAGTTGTTCAGTTTCATGGGTAGATGCACACCTTTCTCGATGCATATACCCTTTCTTTTACACGTTGTATATATATTATTTTACTTACTCTATGGTAGCTCAGTTGGAAGAGCGATGGAACAGCATTCGGAAAGTCACAAGTTCAGGTCCTGCCCGAGGAGAATTTATTATTTCTTTCTTTCATACTATATTTTCTTTAGCAAGTAATATCCCTACCCTATAGCACAACCCTATACGAGTGCCTTTGATGTGGAAACTTCCTTGACGTGTTCAAACGAACGTTTTGATCCGAACTCCGGTGACGTCACTTAACTTCAACGGTAATTAAGGGTGTCAGTTTAATTATAGTCAATGAGAAATTAATCAACGTATCTACGTAAATAGAGGTAAGTTTAATGTTTCCTCGCAGTTTTGCCTAAATTGGGGTCTAATTCTCGACAGCATTTAGATGTATTTTAAGTACCTATTTTATTATTATAAGTATTTTCTTTTTGTAACCTAGAGACGTTTACATAACTAGGTAATTAAAATATTACAAAAAGTAGCAGAAATCTTACAAAAGCTTCCGCAAATATGTAGATACTTAGGCCCGTATTTATAATCAGCTCTCAAGAGTGACAGCGTGTTTGAGTTCGTATCAGAAATGTCATTTCAGTACAAAGCGATCTGTCAAATCCATACTTAATATTGTTCTCAATCTTGAGATCGCTTTATAAAAACGAGCCTTAGGTACTACCTACTTTGGAAGTGCCCACTCAACCGTCCACCGATCAGTCACTGTGAATTCCGTAGGGTAAGTGGAACAGTCATGGTCAATTGAGAATGCCGATCACGTGTGAGGCCTACTGACCCGAAACGCCCGAACATTGGATTTGGACGCTTACCCTAAAGTTCAGGGCACAACACAGAATGGGCACTTTTCCACTAGACGGCACGTCAACGGCAACGGCGACGGCACGGTACCGTCGACGATATCGTAGGTGAGATAATGTATGAAAATCATTGAAATTATATGACACGCTTTTCCACTTGCCGGCACGGCACCGTCACGGCATGTCATCGATTCCCATAGATATTGTCACGTGATCGTCGCCGTGCCGTCGCCATTGCCGTTGTCGTGACGTCTAGTGGAAAAGCGCCCATTTAGAGTGAGCTAGATTCAGCAACCCGCCCACAACTGCACAAACTTGACAGACACACGTTTACTTGTGCATTTTATTTTTCGAATACCTCGATCCGCTTGTGTAACCGAGTCGAAACGTCGGGATAAAAATGTAAATTCCTTATGTTTTACCACCAAAACAAGCGAAAATAATCGCGAGTGCTTAAAAAGTTAGCTGTGCAGACAGAACAGACTGAATATTATAAATACTTAGGCAAGCATCTGTTGTTCCTACGCATTAGGGTCATACAAAAAATACTTCAATTTTTTTAACGATTCGATGCAACCTGGTGTTCAATTTACTACAAAATGAACAAGCGGTATCTATTTGTAGGTATCCTTCTCTAAAATCTGCGGGACATACAATCATATTTGTTATTCTTTAAGAGCATGTACTTAGTAATCATGTAGGTATTTAATTCGGTAGTTTTGAATACTCAGAGTAAAAAAATTGGTGAGTGTGCATACCTACATGAAACTGAACAACTTTCCCCAAGGAATATAGATAAAAACATGAAAAAAAAATACCCATATACAATTACTCAAACTGCTGACACCATTTGTATGGGAGGTCAATTTTCTATATTTCTACCTACTCCGGCTCTGTCGTCGCCCGTAGACTGGAGTCTTGATTTCGACCTAAGTATCACATCCGAACTAAAATTTAGTCAGCAAATTTTTTACTCCCCGTATAGAACAATAACACAACGGATGACAACATTATCGCTAACAGAAATCTCTGTCAGCCAACTTTTGTGTAGTAACAGCATGTAATATGTAATATTAATTTGTCACATGTTTTACCAAAACTTGTCCACCTACGTTTGCATATGGTACCGCATATAGGGGCAACCTACGGCCCGCGGGCCGGATCCGGCCAGCCAAGGTATTTCATCCGGCCCGCAGCGTGCGAAGATAGTAAAGTTCTCTTGTCATCACAAAAATGTTATTGCGATCTTTGACAAGGACTTCCTTCTGTTTTGGGTCTATTTGTAACAAAAAATTCGCGCACGCTTCGCTCGCGATACTTTTACCATAAATATACCTACCAGCCCCTGTAGCATGCCACCACGCGATAGCATATATATCGCATCTATCTGTCAAACTCCCATACAATTTGAAAGATCGATGTGATAAAATGTGAGATAAAAGGGCTATCGTGGCCTTATCGCGGCTGCATGCTACGGGGCTGGTGCACATCGTACTGGATCGCCCCCATTTCTTACACGTACTAGGGTACATTAAAACGCATTTCGCAAAATGATTTGGGGTTACTTTGTTGAATATCTCCGGGTTCCAACAGCCGGCACTGCATCTTTTGCATGGTTCTTATATGATGCATGTTTTTCCGGCCCGCGACTTCGTTAATATCGACAAATCTGGCCCGCATCATTCAAGAGGTTGCCCACCCCTATGGTACCGTAACATTTCATCTCTAATCCTTTCCTAATTTGTGTAATAGCGTGGGATTACCATCTCATCGTTCCACAGCGGCCATTGCGAAATTAGGTGCATAGCATTGCAGTACAGAGGTATTTCGGGAAATTACTAGATAGCACTGCTAGCGGTGTGGTACAATACAATACAAATACAATACAATACTTATATTTCATTTATGCATACAAACCCGCAAACACTATTCAAAGTTAAAGTGAATAGGCATCTTCTGGGTGAGCTCGCTCCATCGTTGACTCTGTCTCTGTCGCCCCTGACCCTGACATACTAGAGTCAAGAGCAAACCCATAAAAAAATAAACATGAATATTTCTGGTTCTTTCATGCTGGACTGCTGGGAGTGAAAAAAATATACGAAGTAGCTACCAGCTGATTCTTTTCTAGTGAAATAGGTGCTGTGATGCGAAATTGCGTTGGTACGAACTAAAACTGCTGTCAGTCTCAAGACTGGTTTATTAATACGGGCCTTAGATTCTTTACAGCTTCCGCTGCCGCTAAAGCCTCTCCCTCCCGCCACAGATTATGTAATTAAGTTTAAATCTCAGCGAGCCTCCAGCGGTAATTCTGGTCGGTCATCCCTCGTCGGGTAAACACCCGATTTACGGGACATCTAACGGCCTGGCCACGGGAATGGCGACGCGACAAGAGGTGCGACTTATAAATGACACTAATGTACAATGTTTTCGATCCATTTTAGTCAAGGTTTAGTGATGAATTGCTCCCAAGTATACCAATATCAGCCGTAACAGTCCACTTATACTTTAATGCACAATGGATAAAAAACCGGCCAAGTACGAGTCGGATTCGCGCACAAAGGATTCCGTACCATCATTTATAAAAATGGTTTCTAATATTTGTTGTTACAGCGGCAATAGAAATACATCATCTGTGAAAATTTCAACTATCTTATTATCACGGTTCATGAGAAACATCCTCCGAAACATTATTTACAAAAACAAGCCAATTAGGAAACTCAACTTTTTTGAAGTGAACATTTTAGGAAGTCGACCGAATGGTCCTAAAGGAAAGAATCAAGGACTGCACTGCACTCGCCAAATGATCTGATGGTCCAAACCGTAGTTCGTGGGTACGATTCCTACGTAGTACATTTTTTTTTTCTGTTTGGCTAGACAGTCGAAGAGTAAAATAATTCGAAGGACACGTTAAAACTTCATCGCTCCTGAAGGTCTATTCACACCGGTAAGTGACGCGGCGCACACTTTGCAAGGGCGTGATACAACATAGGACTTTATTTACTATGAACAAAGATGGACATTTCACTTCGAAAATGCAGCCTGTCACTTCGTGGTACAACGAGATGCACCTTCGAGCAGTCGTGTCGCTTTCCCGTGTGAACTGACCCGTATGCTTACCAAACCGCGTCACTCGTCGCTCCACCATTGCCGTGGCCAGGCCTTTACAACATTTAATGAGATTATTTTCAAAGGCGACTTATTAGGCGGAAAGGCACATTTCGAATATAGCACCAGTATAATTTGGCTCGCCTTTTCCGCCCTTTATTTTTCTTTAATGAAATGCCTGTTTTCAAGGTGACCTTATTTGAAAAGACTTAACTTGAATGTTTCTTCTGATGAGTTTGGAATATTTTGTAATTAGGTTCTATTGAAAGATTTTCGTAATCATTGAATGATCCCAACAAAGCGGTGGTAGGCTCCGCGAGTGGCCGCCTGGCTCGATCACCCTCTCACCGGAGTCCGACGCCAAACAGCTTGCTGTGTTCCGTCGGTGCGTGAGACTACCAGTGCCTTAACAGGCGTTTTCTGGGTTAGCTCGCTCCATCGTCGACTCTGTCACGGTCATCGCTGACCTTTGTGTCTAGAGTCAAGAGCTAACCCATTTCAATTAAAAAAATAAATTAAATGTCTGATCTTTGAAAGATATTAACTACCGTCTCGATAAGAAGTGAACAATATTATCTACCTATGACAAGCTATTTCCCATTCACAAAAAAGACTTAAAAGTCTGCAAAAATCACTTTTGGAATTCGTGGTAATTTTTGTCCTTCCAAGAAGCCAGCTTTAAATTACACTAGACTAGACACTGAATTTCACAGTAGGTACCTATGCCCGAGAAGAGAAGTAGCTGGTATATTCTATGTTTAGACATTTTATACGGGCAATATCCTTATCTTCCAAATACACGTATCAATTTACTGAAACCTTAGAAACTCTATATCTCCATACCTATCTCGAAGCACCAACAAAATCGCGCCCCACGTGTTAACATCTCCACCCGGAAATAGTTCCCCCCCCACCGTATCTAATTTCCGGTACGTTCGGTATCTACGGAACGTCCTGTGTACGTTGAGATATTTTGTACATTTAATATTGATCTTTGCACACACATGAAATTATACCGGGTGTAAGGGACAGCGTCCCGCAAACTGATAGGGGTTGCTCAGTCAACGATACTGAAGGTTTTTTTTTTCAGGACAGAAAAAAAAAATTTGCTTTTCCATACGAATTTTCTGATCGAGAGGTGATCATTTTGTATGAAAAAGCAAATTTTTTTTTTTCGTTTCCTGAAAAAAAAAAACCTGGTGATACTTGTTCAGTAACGTTGACTGAGCAACCCCTATCAGTTTGCGGGACGCTGTCCCTTACACCCAGTGCATAGCTTTATATCCCACGTTCAGAACATCGCCGGATCGTCATAGCAGACCAAGCGTGAATAGCCGCTACGCCGTAGCGGACATGCTACGGTACTACGATCGTAGCGACGTAGAACCAGACTGAGTAGACATCCTTACATAGTATAAAACAAAGTCGCTTCCCTCTGTCTGTATGTATGCTTAGATCTTTAAAACTACGCTACGGATTTTGATGCGGTTTTTTTTAATAAATAGAGTGATTCATGAGGAAGGTTTTTAACTGACTTTTACCACGGGAAAGTATGTCATTCCCATGGGAAAAGTTGTTTTTTGAGCTGGACGAAGTCTGCCGGGTCCGCTAGTATATTATATGTGTTTTTTTTTTACAAACCTCAGTGCTAATAACAGTTTAGCTGCCGTATATATTTCTCGTTGGCGATCTCGAGCTCTCACTATAATATCCGGTCCGTTGAGCTAAGTATGAAAACGAGCTGTATTTTAATAGCTCTTTTTTAGGATAGTACTGGCATGCTAGTGGACTCGGTTAAGTGCTAGTCGTAAAAAATATGCGTAATTTTTAATACTTATTATGATAAAATATAAGATATCTAATTAAGTGATGTCTTCACAAGATGTCTTTCTGAACAACAAAGCTCTGTGTGTCTGTTTGTTTTCAAAAGCTGAGGTTTATTATTAATGCAGGAAAAATCAGGAAACCGCGGGGGAAAGCTCATATTTCATATTTCATCAATATCCGTTCAGCAGTTTAGTCGTAAAAGGAACAGACAGACAAACCAAAAGAATAACTTCGTATTTATAATATGAGCAGATATAAACATTGAGGAACTAACCCCGCCGGGTAATAAATGTTACAAAGACAAAAAGTTAATGGGAAACATAGTCCTAGTGTCAAAATGTACAAACTGCCTAGTGCCAAAATGTCATATTGCCTAAATGCTGCTATGATAGAATACATTAAAGCTGTAATGTTCAATTGTACAAATTCCCTAAGTGCCAAAATGTCATTTTGACCAAATACCGCCAGAATACATTAACGCTGTAATGCACAATAAGAGCCTTTTTACACCACGGATATAGATGGCCCAGGTGTTAAATTGGACCATGACTTCTTTCCGGCTAATACTGTCTGATCTAGACAAGATCTTTATTTCGGATGACAGCTGTCAAATTTGAAATGCCAATATCTTGAAAACTATCAATCCTAGAGTACTGGTGTGTATGGACAAATGATAGGTCTCGACGAGATCTATATTTCAGATGACAGCTGTCAAACTTGAAATGGCAACATCTCGAAAACTATCAATCCTAGAGTACTGGTGTGTAGGGACAAATTATAGGACTCGATGAGATCTAAATTTCGGATAACCGTTTCATTTTTGACAGCTGTCATCTGAAATGTAGATCTCGTCAAGACCCATCATTTGTCCCTACACACCAATACTCTAGGATCGATAGTTTTCGAGATATAACCATTTTAAGTTTGACAGCTGTCATCCGAATTAAAGATCTCATCGAGACCTATCATTTGTCCCTACACACCAGTACTCTAGGATCAATAGTTTCCGACATATAACCATTTCAAGTTTGACAGCTGTCATCTGAAATGTAGATCTTGTCAAGACCTTTCATTTGTCCCTACACACCAGCACTCTAGGATCGATAGTTTCCGAGATATAACCATTTCAAGTTTGACAGCTGTCATCTGAAATGTAGGTCTTGTCGAGACCTTTCATTTGTCCTACACACCAGTACTCTAGGATCGATAGTTTCCGAGATATAAGCATTTCAAGTTTGACAGCTGTCATCTGAAATGTAGATCTTGTCGAGACCTATCATTTTGTCCCACACCAGTACTCTAGGATAATTAGTTTTCGAGATATTGCGATTTCATGTTTGACAGTAGCAGATAGGATAGGTGTATGTATGCTCAGTCGTTAGTGATCCTACCTTCGAAGCCCAGGGTTGCGGGTTCGAATTCTGGCAGTTGCATTATAGCACAGTCATGTTTTGTCTTTTGTACATTTTGACAATTAAACAATTAGACTTCTACGCATTATATCACAATTATTTTTTGTCATTTGCACGTTCATGTACATTAAGACATTTGTACATTTTGACACTAGGACTATGTTTCCCATTAACTTTTTGTCTTTGTAACATTTATTACCCGGCGGGGAATTTTTCAATCTAAAAATTGCCCTGACGCGGCGAAAACTGAATTTTACTAAATCGCTGACGCTCTGTCTACCCCGTAAGGGCTATAAGCGTTATTAAGGTATGTCAGAAATAAAGTTGGAAATATGAAAATGCGGTCTCAGAAATATTCGCTCTATTTCGTCTGTAGTTCCACTTCGGTGCGTCGAGTGCATCAGCCTTATGTTTGACTAGCTTTTGCCCCGCGGCTTTACCCGTGCTTACAGTGTTTTCCCGTGGGAAGCGAGGTATTTCCCTGCGGCATAAATATGTCTTTGTGGTTTCCAATTCGAAAATCGCGAATTTTATAAATGCAAATATTTCATCCATAAATCTTGTAATCAACATTTTTTAATTATTTTTATTTTTCATTAAAATGTTCATTCAATTTATCATTTAATTTGAAAATGTTACTACCAATTTTATGGTTTCCATCTAATTAGTCACCTGAAACTATTTATTTTAACTCATAGTCGAAATATATTTTTTAATATTAAACTGTTACTTGCTGCTTCAAGACAAATTTTACCTCCCAGGGACCTACTGCTATTATGGGTCGTATTTATAAACAGCTCTCAAGAGTGACAGCGAATTTGAGTTTGTATCAGAAATATCATTTCAGTACAAAACGACCTGTCAAATCCAAACTTAATATTGCTCTCAATCTTGAGATCGCTTTATAAATACGAGCCTATGTCTACAGCCCTAGCTAAACAAATTAACATTTGTAAAACCCGCCCTCATTTCAAGGCAATCGTCAAAATTTAACAATTTATTGTACAAATACTAATTTGTCGTTTATTAGTGTGGTATCTTCTTCAAAGGAATGGCCGTCTTTGTACAGTATTAAGGTCCCAACACAGACCTAAATTGGTGTAGATATCGCAAGTCAACCTACCTGCGTATACAAATCACCGGAGTTTTGGAACAGGATCAAGTATCGACACGATCTTCTTCTTAGCGAGTGGATCTTCGAGTCGAACAATGACCCAATAAACCCTGGTGTCAGAGTTTTGAAACCGCCTAGTAGCACAGTAGTAATTTTGTTCTAAACTACATAAAGTCACACATTCATCTTTTACGGGGTAGGCAAAGCGTAAAATGCCTATTAAAAAGATTTTTCGCCACAACTGACAAATATTGAGGGAAAATTAAGATTGTGATGTATTTATAGTGACAGGTTGTCAGCCCGTCGCCAACTTTATAAAACACTGTAATCTTTGAATCCCTTTTGCTGACTTCTACAGCATTTCTAGGAAGAAGAGCAGCAACTTAGAACATGCTTTATTTTTCTACCGCTCCTAGTCCAACACAACAGAAATTCGTTCTAAATTTTGAATTCAGCGTGAACACCGCGAAAATCTCAAAACATAATGTTACACGTATGTATTTTCTGTCTCCCTTTCTTATTTATTTATTTAACAATTTATTGTACACAATAAATAAACAGAGGTCATACACATTAAGGAAAAACAACACAAAAGGCCAGCTTATTTCTATGAAGAAATCTCTTACAGCAGACCTACGGAATTTTCTTTATGAAGCTGCATACAAATGAAAAGCACTTGCTAATCGCAGGTACGACTGCAGCTGTCGCCACCTGTCGACGCGTCGACTGCAGCCGTCACCAACTCTCAACAATATTAGCTGTCGACACATCGACAGCAGCCGTCGACTATCGACAGCTGTAGCTACGATTGCAGTCGACCGACGCGTTGGCAGCTACAGTCCACACGTACCTGCAGTTGGCAAGTATATGAAGACTGAGGTGAAGGATGCGTGATTTCCTTCAACCTAGATCTGTGGCTCCAATTTTGTACCGTTCAATCTATCGTAGGTACGATTTTGCTTCGTTACCCCAGCTTCAGAATCACCCGCCTTTGATCGAGGATGTTACGATGAACTATAATGCATAGGGTGATTCTTTCATGTGGGTTGTGGTCTTGTGGTACTTAGATGCTGGACCAGAAACGATAAATAATGCCTACATTTGTATGACTATGACTAACTGTGATGATGATGACTAACTGCATTTACACAAAAAAATCAGCTTGTTTTATTTCGTTCCAGCTTAACAAATGCCTTTTCTCGGGGCCCGCTCATGAGACTGACAGCGAGTTGTAATTTGAATCAGAAATGTTATATTATTACAAAATGGTCTGTCAAATCCTCAGTTCCACACTTGCTATTTATTCTCAATCTTGAGATCGCTTCATAAAATGTTAAAAAACTATTATTTAGCGCTTAGAACTTAGAAGTCACTGAAGGCACAGAATAATAAATAGTTCTAACGATACAGAAATTTCACTCCCTTACAACAACCGCTTAAATAGTGAAAAACACGTGAGGTAAACTTATTAAGGTTGGCTACCGCGCGACACAATTCGGAGCGAGGCAACGAGTAAAGAAGGCAGCCCTAAAATACATTTTCTTAATTATTTTAATTACCTTTTCGCAGAACTAGAATTCTACGACCTCTTTCTAAATCAGCTTAAATGGTAGTGACAGGTTGTCAGCAAACAAACAAGTGAAAGACATTTCTTTACTTTTGTGTAAATATTTAGCTATGGCACTTAAGAAATTCAACTCCTGAAAATCTTTATGAAAAAGAAATCTGAAGAAATACCAACTTAAAGAATCTTTTAAATTGGTTTAAAACCCAACCAGTATCTGTAAAAGCCTTCACTTAGTTACAGCACTTACAATTTAATTCAATTCTCGGCCATTTTAATTTGATTTTCAGTTTTCTTGACTTTTGAATTAATGTTAAGTGTATAAATAGTTTAAGGTTTGCTTTTTCTAGTGCGCTTTTAAGGAATATTTAATAAGTTTTAAGAGCTTTTGCGTAAAATCTGTTTTGAGAAAGAATATTGTGGTTGATATACTAAATGAAGGAAATCTACGCACAAAATTGAAAATTATTTCAATAAGAATCGGACACATGTCACTCTGGTGGTGATGGTTCTTACTAACATCCCCTCCGGGACATCTTAATAACAATATCTTGGATTATCTAAGGAAACTACTTGTGCTACCTCCATTCCGAACGACGCACTTAACTTGACTACTAGAAACTTCTATTATTGTGCTCTACATGGTGTAGCAGAAACAATGGGTAGTTCCTTCATCTTTCAAGGTAACTTTTTTTTACCGTTCGTACCTATAAACCGAATCGCGGCGCTAAGGCTCGTATTTATAAAGGGATCTCAAAATTGAGAGCAATATTAAGTATGGATTTGACAGGTCGTTTTGTACTGAAATAACATTTCTGATTTGACCTCAAACTCGCTGTCACTCTTGAGAGCTGATTATAAATACAGGCCTAAGATGCTTGAAGATGTACAACGAAGTGACAGGCTGCTCCCGCCGTGCTGCGTGCAATTTTCGATTTCTGACTATGAAATGTCTTACTATTTGCATAGAAAATAAAGTTCTACCTGCATCACTCTCTTGAAAAGTGCGCGCAGCGTCGCGTCCCTACCCGATGTGAACTGAACTTACCCTCAAACTATACTGGCATTTCCACACCACGACAGAACACAGAAAACTGTACGCTGCAAGATTCCGGAGGCATGGCATCGATGCTCTGCCTAACCTGTTACGGATAATAATAGCGTGATGTAACCAATGAGGTTGTTATATGAGCTGATGATATAACAAAAGATCGCAGTACCTACCGCCAGAATCAGAACAGATATTCGTTAAGATTATTTAAATTCGCTTTTTGAATATCTACCAAATGTAAGTCGAAGATCGGATCAAAGATCGGATTATTTGATACAAGACTGATTTACAAAGTGCCATTATAGTACCAGTTACTATAACACCCTGTATACAATACTAGTATAACGACGAAGGTACCAAATAATAGGGGGTCCAAACCCCCCAATTACGATGAGGTCAGCTTCTCATTTCAACACTCGTAAAACTCACAGGAATTTACGGGAATAAGAGAACGGGCTAGAGAGAAATACCTGTTATTTGTAGGAACTGTTATTTTGTGGTATGTCTGTTATTTTGTGAACAAAAACTAGCGAAGAACGGTTTGGACATTACATGATTCCATAAAGTGATTTCGGACTTTTCGGCCACACATTATTTCGGTAAAAAATAAAAATAAATAACCTCCGCAACATTCCTAGGTGAGGTCATATCTTTTAATAAGTTTAATATTCCTATGAAATAAGTTCAAAAAAAGTAAAAATATTGTGTTCATTGTCTCATGATCATGATATGACAACACCCCAACTAGCAAAATCAGTACTTCAAGACTAAATCAAGACTACTTTTTTTGTACTTGTACGATACTTGTGGTTTACTACAATGCTGGATTTGGGTACAGTTATAGGAGCATTCTTTTCTTATAAAGATCGTACAATCAACTTATAGAATGTCAGTTATCCCTATAGTACACTTGAGGAAGCGCAATTGCTTCTATAATTATCTGAAACTACACATTTTTAAGTACAACCACACTTGTTAGTATCTGACGTAAGCATCTTACTAAAGCAATTTTGTTTATAATGCTCTAGTAATATACTTAGTTGTTAGTAATTATAAGTACATTTTATAAACTGAAAAAAAAAAACAGAATCAGTTTCTTTGGCTGGTTATTGCAGTGAGTTGTAATAAAAGCAAAATATTAAAAATGTAAGTATCCATTTCCTTTTATAATATTAGATATAATTTGTAGTAACTGCATAAGGTAAATAATAATCTCCATACTGCACATATAGTGTGGGAACTCGCCGGGGAAGTCATTTTTGTTGTAAATTTGTACCAAGATTTATTTAATTTTACAACGCGCTTTGCAAAATAGCACTTATAATATTTGTTGTTAAATAATCATTAGAAGATTTTTATGATCATTCGCCATTTTTTTAAATACTCTGCTTTGAGTATTTTAAAGAACAATTGTTAGTCAATTAGTACTTGTAGTAGTCGCAATCAAGACAACATGCCTCCATATTGAAACAAATTTAGGGTTCCTCATACAATCGGACTACATATGTGATTGATGTAGTATCTTATACGGTTTTTTGATCTTAAAACGCTCTTATTAAGCACTAATGCATTTAAAGGGTCTCAAAGAAGACTGTTACGAGACAAACTTATAATGATCTTAGCTAAGAGTGTTGTAATATCTTATGTTCTTTTGTTTGATATTAAAACGCTCTTATTAAGCACTAATGCATTTAAAAGAGTCTTAAAGAAGACTGTTACGAGACAAACTTATAATGATCTTAGCTAAGAGTGTTGTAATATCTTATGTTCTTTGGTTTGATATTAAAACGCTTTTATTAAGCACTAATGCATTTAAAAGAGTCTTAAAGAAGACTGTTACGAGACAAACTTATAATGATCTTGGCTAAGAGTGTTGTAATATCTTATGTTCTTTTGTTTGATATTAAAACGCTCTTATTAAGCACTAATGCATTTAAAAGAGTCTTAAAGAAGACTGTTACGAGACAAACTTATAATGATCTTAGCTAAGAGTGTTGTAATATCTTATGTTCTTTTGTTTGATATTAAAACGCTCTTATTAAGCACTAATGCATTTAAAAGAGTCTTAAAGAAGACTGTTACGAGACAAACTTCGAATTATCTTAGCTAAGAGTGTTATAATATCTTCTTTTCTTACAAAATGCTACTATAAGATTTCAAGACTATTAAATCTTTCTGCAGACAATTATAGGATGCGTATTCCTATAAGTGGTTTATAAGATAAACTTGTAGTCAAACATAAGACTAAGTAATAGAAACAAATGCTCTTGAGAATATACACGCTTGTAAAATGTTATTATAAGTAAAAAGACCTATAATTGTTTTGTAAATAGTTTTGTAGCAAACTATAAGACTGAGATATAAATCCTAAAGCGCTTGAGTATATTCAAGCTTATGTAAGCGTATTATAAGAGAAAAAGTCTACAACAATGCCTTTATAAGAACATTATTAGAGGGGTAGACTTATAATCTATCACTATAGGATTACTTTGCTTGTTGGGACATTATCCATTATTTTCCAAAAATTGTCGCAATCATATGAGACGGAGGGATTGGTGTACAGAGTTTCTATGGACAATGATGCCACTTAGGCTCGTATTTATAAAGCGATCTCAAGATTGAGAGCAATATTAAGTATGGATTTGACATAACGTTTTGTACTGAAATGACATTTCTGATACGAACTCGAACTCGCTGTCACTCTTGAGAGCTGATTATAAGTACGGGCCTTATTATCCACTTATAACAAGTACATACTTACCTCCTAACTATTTGGATCCCATCCCTATTTGGAGAACGGCGTTGGCAGGACGACTAGTTTCCTTTGGCAGTAGTTAATGAAGGTATCTTTACGATTCCGCCTTTATGTCTGATCAGCCGAATTATTGTCCTTCCTTGATGTGATGTGTTATTATTTGACAGAATCAAATAAGACCTTAATCTTTGACTCTGATCGATAAACCGGGCATATTCTGTTTCTGTAAAAATCAGCAGAGGTAGCCAAGAATAGTGTAAGAATATTTATTTATCTGTACCATGGAGTACTTAATATAAAATACTAACGTCTGTACTGTCAATAAAATGTCTATTTTCATGCATACTTAAAGTTCTATATTATATCTTGAAAAGTAAAGTGTGAGCCGATTCGCGTCGCGTCGCTTTCCGATGTAAATACGCTATTTGACTACTAGTCAAATCAGCAACTTTTTATGAAATGTCAAAAACGATTTCTTGTATTAAAATACAGGCTTATGACGTCACTGGCTTGTAAATATTGACTACTCAAATCAATAACTTATATATTTTTAACTTGATTATTTAATCGAAATATGCATTTGTTCATTAAATGATGAATGAGATCCACAGTATTTTAGCCATCAGTTTTAAGGTATAAACGTTTTGAATTTTTTTAGCCACCCAGTCAACATGCCTATTGCATGACCCCATCTAATGTCGAAAGACTTTTTAATTTGTAAGGCTTTATCTGCATTACATTCATCTTTACTTTTCCCTTCGAAAATATAAAATAAGGCATTAGGTATATTGTTCAGGATGTCTACTAATAAAAATGTCTGTCTGGCAGTTATAAGAAATAACCTTAGGAATTGCTGTAATAAATTCAGGTTTTTCTGGAAAGGTAGGTACTGCGATCTTTTGTTATATCATCAGCTCATATAACAACCTCATTGGTTACATCACGCTATTATTATCCGTAACAGGTTAGGCAGAGCATCGATGCCATGCCTCCGGAATCTTGCAGCGTACAGTTTTCTGTGTTCTGTCGTGGTGTGGAAATGCCAGTATAGTTTGAGGGTAAGTTCAGTTCACATCGGGTAGGGACGCGACGCTGCGCGCACTTTACTTTTCAAGATATAATATAGAACTTTAAGTATGCATGAAAATAGACATTTTATTGACAGTACAGACGTTAGTATTTTATATTAAGTACTCCATGGTACAGATAAATAAATATTCTTACACTATTCTTGGCTACCTCTGCTGATTTTTACAGAAACAGAATATGCCCGGTTTATCGATCAGAGTCAAAGATTAAGGTCTTATTTGATTCTGTCAAATAATAACACATCACATCAAGGAAGGACAATAATTCGGCTGATCAGACATAAAGGCGGAATCGTAAAGATACCTTCATTAACTACTGCCAAAGGAAACTAGTCGTCCTGCCAACGCCGTTCTCCAAATAGGGATGGGATCCAAATAGTTAGGAGGTAAGTATGTACTTGTTATAAGTGGATAATAAGGCCCGTACTTATAATCAGCTCTCAAGAGTGACAGCGAGTTCGAGTTCGTATCAGAAATGTCATTTCAGTACAAAACGTTATGTCAAATCCATACTTAATATTGCTCTCAATCTTGAGATCGCTTTATAAATACGAGCCTAAGTGGCATCATTGTCCATAGAAACTCTGTACACCAATCCCTCCGTCTCATATGATTGCGACAATTTTTGGAAAATAATGGATAATGTCCCAACAAGCAAAGTAATCCTATAGTGATAGATTATAAGTCTACCCCTCTAATAATGTTCTTATAAAGGCATTGTTGTAGACTTTTTCTCTTATAATACGCTTACATAAGCTTGAATATACTCAAGCGCTTTAGGATTTATATCTCAGTCTTATAGTTTGCTACAAAACTATTTACAAAACAATTATAGGTCTTTTTACTTATAATAACATTTTACAAGCGTGTATATTCTCAAGAGCATTTGTTTCTATTACTTAGTCTTATGTTTGACTACAAGTTTATCTTATAAACCACTTATAGGAATACGCATCCTATAATTGTCTGCAGAAAGATTTAATAGTCTTGAAATCTTATAGTAGCATTTTGTAAGAAAAGAAGATATTATAACACTCTTAGCTAAGATAATTCGAAGTTTGTCTCGTAACAGTCTTCTTTAAGACTCTTTTAAATGCATTAGTGCTTAATAAGAGCGTTTTAATATCAAACAAAAGAACATAAGATATTACAACACTCTTAGCTAAGATCATTATAAGTTTGTCTCGTAACAGTCTTCTTTAAGACTCTTTTAAATGCATTAGTGCTTAATAAGAGCGTTTTAATATCAAACAAAAGAACATAAGATATTACAACACTCTTAGCCAAGATCATTATAAGTTTGTCTCGTAACAGTCTTCTTTAAGACTCTTTTAAATGCATTAGTGCTTAATAAAAGCGTTTTAATATCAAACCAAAGAACATAAGATATTACAACACTCTTAGCTAAGATCATTATAAGTTTGTCTCGTAACAGTCTTCTTTAAGACTCTTTTAAATGCATTAGTGCTTAATAAGAGCGTTTTAATATCAAACAAAAGAACATAAGATATTACAACACTCTTAGCTAAGATCATTATAAGTTTGTCTCGTAACAGTCTTCTTTGAGACCCTTTAAATGCATTAGTGCTTAATAAGAGCGTTTTAAGATCAAAAAACCGTATAAGATACTACATCAATCACATATGTAGTCCGATTGTATGAGGAACCCTAAATTTGTTTCAATATGGAGGCATGTTGTCTTGATTGCGACTACTACAAGTACTAATTGACTAACAATTGTTCTTTAAAATACTCAAAGCAGAGTATTTAAAAAAATGGCGAATGATCATAAAAATCTTCTAATGATTATTTAACAACAAATATTATAAGTGCTATTTTGCAAAGCGCGTTGTAAAATTAAATAAATCTTGGTACAAATTTACAACAAAAATGACTTCCCCGGCGAGTTCCCACACTATATGTGCAGTATGGAGATTATTATTTACCTTATGCAGTTACTACAAATTATATCTAATATTATAAAAGGAAATGGATACTTACATTTTTAATATTTTGCTTTTATTACAACTCACTGCAATAACCAGCCAAAGAAACTGATTCTGTTTTTTTTTTTCAGTTTATAAAATGTACTT
>JARACY010003504.1:0-32749 GCA_029255725.1 Scrobipalpa atriplicella | reverse complement strand
AAAAGTGGAACTAAAATGTGGAGTGTAGTAGAGTAACCCTTTCATAGGGATATGGATCCCAACACCTCCTTTTTATGGTGTCCCGTTTACAGAGCACTGATAGAACTATTGCCTCCGCGCTAACCAACTCTTTATAGAGATCAGTTAATGCTTGATCGAGTTCTTACGGACATTATGCGACGCAGAGTGAGCTGTTATTTCCTGATTATAATATATCGCGCTTTTCGACACCCTCAAGTAGGTACAGATATTACCACTAATATTTTTTATATTATATCTCTGCAATACAAAGTGTTTATCATTTTATTAAACACAACTTTCAGGAAATTTAAGCATTTTTTTTCATTGAAGTTGAATTTTCAGTTGATAATATTTTTTTTTATTTGTCATGACACCTTGTAAATAAGAAACATAATTGTGACGTCACTGCGAACAAATAGTTTAGTAGCGTAGCAGAACAACCCTCGATAGGGGCAACAGCTGATGACTGTGATTATGTTTATGGGCCACGCATTCCTCGGGCCCACACCCCGGACTAAGCCTCCAGGCGTTTCGGCCCCAAAGTGCTGTCATGTATCATTTTTATGGCCCTAGCCAAAGTGAATTTGCAGGCTGAGATAACTCGGACGTGTTAGTCATTTACATCTAATGTGGCCACACGTCATTTTGCCAGAGTTTAATAGGTTGTTCCGGGAAATCCTGTGATGGATAAATTTTTGCCGCCGTTTATTTTTCGGGTAAGATTTTTGGGAAAAGTTTTGCGGGCAAACGGTGGGCGGTTTTTTTTTATTTCACATGATATTTTACAAACAAACAAAACAAACTGCATTTTTTTATGTTTCACCTGATATTATTAATATTATTATTATCTTTACTTTTATTTATCTCTTCTTTATTATTAAATATTTAATGTGTATTTCAGATATTTGAACAAATTGAAAGATAAAGCAATTGAGTTTTATTTTTACGAATAAATTGCTATCATTTTAATGATTATTACAATGAAAAACTTTTTCCTCAAAAGTTTTACCTTTGAAAATCTGAATATTTTCTTTCTATACCTCGTAACGTGCTCAATGAATATCAAATGTATTTTATTTAACAAAAAAATAGTCTATTAGTGAAATATTTTATAAGCATTTAAAATGTTTGGATGATAATAAAATCTTTTGAAACCGAGAAGAATAAAATGGGTATCGGAATAAATGAACCGATTCTATGCTTATTCCATTTCGTAATACCTTTTTTTTTCAATATAGATTTTAGAATAACTATCAGATCTATCACAGGTATACTGAATTATAAATATCAAAGTACCTATGTAAGTGTTAATTTGCATTGACGTGTACATAAGAAAGACTAGGTATGATAAATTCACACCAGCTACCTACCTATATGCATGAACACTTATCTGGATCGTATGAGTTCTATCAAACGCATGGAAAGTTCCAAATAACTCTTTCCAAAATTTACGGTTGTGAAGCCAAGCCAGAGATTGTAAAATCTAAGAGTTGTGTTACAAAAATAGAACAGAATATTTACCATAGGGTGCTAGGGAACAGAATAATTATCACATTCATTACCTACCTCCTGATCAGCTAAGTACGTATACTTACTTGAACCATTAATATCGAAGCGTATAGGAAACTTTCAGCTCATTCCAAAATAACTGTTTCCAAAATTGATGGCCATGTAGCTGAACAGGCCTAGCCGGAGTTAATGAAATCATGGCGTCGTGTCGTCAGCAACGTTTGGATTAAATTTAATTAAACTGATGTTATTCAAAACTTCCGTCTACAGAAGCTTGTTATTCAAATATGGAACTGGAGACCGGTTTACAGTTAAGATTGAGAGCTTTCTATAAACATAAAGAAGTAGATTTTGGATGAAATCTCCAGGGTTGCGTTTTTACCAACAATATAACGCTTTACTTCCATGCTGGACTGGGAGTGATAGAAAAACATAGAATGTGCCAGCTGCATCTCCTCCCGGGCATGCTGTAAAAACCAGCTAAGGGAATCGAGGGTTTCAGTGAATTACAATTTAGGCGATGGCTGACAACCTATCACTATGGTAATATACATAATCATCATCTGTATTAACCCTCAAAACTTGTCAGACGTGGCGGAACGACCTATGTTTAGGTCGTTTTTGCTCTGCCTACCCCATTAGGGATAGAGGCGTGATTTTATGTATGTATGTATGTATAACGCTTTATTACATTTTGATATTAAATCATGTTCAAAGGATTAAAGGTGTTTAATTAAAATTTTAGTTTAAGTCTTGGGTTATGTTATTATAAACTACCTACTTACACATTTTAGAAAGGAACTATTTTTGCCTGAAAAAACCAATACTTATTTAAATCATAAAAATATAATATTGAAATCAATCTTAAAATGCCGTGCAAACAGAAAATTAATATCAAAAAGGTTAATAGCAAATTAAACACTAAACATTCTTTAAGCAAAATTTAGATAATCTTTTTAACCTACATCTCCCTAAACACAGTTGCTGAATTCATAAAACTGTCTAAAAGCTCTTTAAGGAAATTAAGTACGATAAGATAAAAAATATGAATAATGTGCGTCTAGCGTGAAGATTTTGTTCCAGATTTCAGAAAAGACTAGTCTCTGTTTGAATAATTTGACGCTGGCCATTGTACAAAAATAGAAATTGTTTTTGACTATTTAAAATATCAAAGAACTCTTAAAATAGGCAAAGTCAAAATCATATAAAATCATGTTACACACCTGTATTTTATGTTCCTAAACACTGCCATCTTCCTTCACCATGCATATCTAAGACAAAATTTATAAAAGAACAAGATAAAGAGGCGATATTCAATCCTTATTTCAACTTCCATGCTGGACTGGAAGCAAAAGAAAAACGTAGAATGTGCCAGCCAGCTGCTTCTCTGTCCGAGTTTACTTTTAAAAACCAGAAAAAGTATTAAAAGGGTGGGATATATTACTGGCAAATTAATTGATTACATTTAATTTTCTATCGCACTTAGTAAAGCTTGAAAGAAACACATTCAATTTCAAAATCAGTTTGTTACAAGCACACTATGATATGACATGAGTAAGAGGCATTATGACTTCGTTAGCTCAAGTAAGAGCGTGAATATGAACCTCTTTGATCTGTAGCCTATTAGCTTACGTGAGTTGCAAAGCTACAGAGCTCTGCAAATCGGACTATATGCAGGTGTAGGTATTTCATATATTTCCGCTGACAGATATATCTAATCATGGCTGTACAGTTTAGTACATAATGATCTAACAGGATAAGGAAAGCGTTAGGTAACCTAAAATAAAGTACAAGTTTAAGTACCTTTAAGTAGGTATAATTAATCTTGCCAACACTCCTAAACTAGGCAGCCGTGCGTGCTGATTCACTGCATGCGACGCAAAAGCGAAAAGTGTCATTCAGGTTCTCGCGGAGAAAGCGAAAGTAATTCATGCGTGTTTATTAAAAGCCGTGGTTCTATCGGAAAAAATAAATTAACTTTGAGGGAACTAGGCAGCCGTGCGTGCTGATTCACTGCATGCGACGCAAAAGCGAAAAGTGGGGAAGTGGAACATATCTGTCTATGACAATTTTACGATTTTCGTGAAAAAGTTAATTATTTTCTAAATAGCAGGGCCTGAGGGTGATGGTGCTTTACTGCAAAGCAACGGGCTGACAACGTTACTATACCAACGTATAATAATATTTTGTTGTGCCCCTAGTTTAGGAGTGTTGGCAAGATTAATTATACCTACTTAAAGGTACTTAAACTTGTACTTTATTTTAGGTTACCTAACGCTTTCCTTATCCTGTTAGATCATTATGTACTAAACTGTACAGCCATGATTAGATATATCTGTCAGCGGAAATATATGAAATACCTACACCTGCATATAGTCCGATTTGCAGAGCTCTGTAGCTTTGCAACTCACGTAAGCTAATTAGGCTACAGATCAAAGAGGTTCATATTCACGCTCTTACTTGAGCTAACGAAGTCATAATGCCTCTTACTCATGTCATATCATAGTGTGCTTGTAACAAACTGATTTTGAAATTGAATGTGTTTCTTTCAAGCTTTACTAAGTGCGATAGAAAATTAAATGTAATCAATTAATTTGCCAGTAATATATCCCACCCTTTTAATACTTTTTCTGGTTTTTAAAAGTAAACTCGGACAGAGAAGCAGCTGGCTGGCACATTCTACGTTTTTCTTTTGCTTCCAGTCCAGCATGGAAGTTGAAATAAGGATTGAATATCGCCTCTTTATCTTGTTCTTTTATAATTTTGTCTTAGATATGCATGGTGAAGGAAGATGGCAGTGTTTAGGAACATAAAATACAGGTGTGTAACATGATTTTATATGATTTTGACTTTGCCTATTTTAAGAGTTCTTTGATATTTTAAATAGTCAAAAACAATTTCTATTTTTGTACAATGGCCAGCGTCAAATTATTCAAACAGAGACTAGTCTTTTCTGAAATCTGGAACAAAATCTTCACGCTAGACGCACATTATTCATATTTTTTATCTTATCGTACTTAATTTCCTTAAAGAGCTTTTAGACAGTTTTATGAATTCAGCAACTGTGTTTAGGGAGATGTAGGTTAAAAAGATTATCTAAATTTTGCTTAAAGAATGTTTAGTGTTTAATTTGCTATTAACCTTTTTGATATTAATTTTCTGTTTGCACGGCATTTTAAGATTGATTTCAATATTATATTTTTATGATTTAAATAAGTATTGGTTTTTTCAGGCAAAAATAGTTCCTTTCTAAAATGTGTAAGTAGGTAGTTTATAAATAACATAACCCAAGACTTAAACTAAATTTTAATTAAACACCTTTAATCCTTTGAACATGATTTAATATCAAAATGTAATAAAGCGTTATACATACATACATACATAAAATCACGCCTCTATCCCTAATGGGGTAGGCAGAGCAAAAACGACCTAAACATAGGTCGTTCCGCCACGTCTGACAAGTTTTGAGGGTTAATACAGATGATGATTATGTATATTACCATAGTGATAGGTTGTCAGCCCATCGCCTAAATTGTAATTCACTGAAACCCTCGATTCCCTTAGCTGGTTTTTACAGCATGCCCGGGAGGAGATGCAGCTGGCACATTCTATGTTTTTCTATCACTCCCAGTCCAGCATGGAAGTAAAGCGTTATATTGTTGGTAAAAACGCAACCCTGGAGATTTCATCCAAAATCTACTTCTTTATGTTTATAGAAAGCTCTCAATCTTAACTGTAAACCGGTCTCCAGTTCCATATTTGAATAACAAGCTTCTGTAGACGGAAGTTTTGAATAACATCAGTTTAATTAAATTTAATCCAAACGTTGCTGACGACACGACGCCATGATTTCATTAACTCCGGCTAGGCCTGTTCAGCTACATGGCCATCAATTTTGGAAACAGTTATTTTGGAATGAGCTGAAAGTTTCCTATACGCTTCGATATTAATGGTTCAAGTAAGTATACGTACTTAGCTGATCAGGAGGTAGGTAATGAATGTGATAATTATTCTGTTCCCTAGCACCCTATGGTAAATATTCTGTTCTATTTTTGTAACACAACTCTTAGATTTTACAATCTCTGGCTTGGCTTCACAACCGTAAATTTTGGAAAGAGTTATTTGGAACTTTCCATGCGTTTGATAGAACTCATACGATCCAGATAAGTGTTCATGCATATAGGTAGGTAGCTGGTGTGAATTTATCATACCTAGTCTTTCTTATGTACACGTCAATGCAAATTAACACTTACATAGGTACTTTGATATTTATAATTCAGTATACCTGTGATAGATCTGATAGTTATTCTAAAATCTATATTGAAAAAAAAAGGTATTACGAAATGGAATAAGCATAGAATCGGTTCATTTATTCCGATACCCATTTTATTCTTCTCGGTTTCAAAAGATTTTATTATCATCCAAACATTTTAAATGCTTATAAAATATTTCACTAATAGACTATTTTTTTGTTAAATAAAATACATTTGATATTCATTGAGCACGTTACGAGGTATAGAAAGAAAATATTCAGATTTTCAAAGGTAAAACTTTTGAGAAAAAGTTTTTCATTGTAATAATCATTAAAATGATAGCAATTTATTCGTAAAAATAAAACTCAATTGCTTTATCTTTCAATTTGTTCAAATATCTGAAATACACATTAAATATTTAATAATAAAGAAGAGATAAATAAAAGTAAAGATAATAATAATATTAATAATATCAGGTGAAACATAAAAAAATGCAGTTTGTTTTGTTTGTTTGTAAAATATCATGTGAAATAAAAAAAACCGCCCACCGTTTGCCCGCAAAACTTTTCCCAAAAATCTTACCCGAAAAATAAACGGCGGCAAAAATTTATCCATCACAGGATTTCCCGGAACAACCTATTAAACTCTGGCAAAATGACGTGTGGCCACATTAGATGTAAATGACTAACACGTCCGAGTTATCTCAGCCTGCAAATTCACTTTGGCTAGGGCCATAAAAATGATACATGACAGCACTTTGGGGCCGAAACGCCTGGAGGCTTAGTCCGGGGTGTGGGCCCGAGGAATGCGTGGCCCATAAACATAATCACAGTCATCAGCTGTTGCCCCTATCGAGGGTTGTTCTGCTACGCTACTAAACTATTTGTTCGCAGTGACGTCACAATTATGTTTCTTATTTACAAGGTGTCATGACAAATAAAAAAAAATATTATCAACTGAAAATTCAACTTCAATGAAAAAAATGCTTAAATTTCCTGAAAGTTGTGTTTAATAAAATGATAAACACTTTGTATTGCAGAGATATAATATAAAAATATTAGTGGTAATATCTGTACCTACTTGAGGGTGTCGAAAAGCGCGATATATTATAATCAGGAAATAACAGCTCACTCTGCGCTCGCTAATCCATCTGCCAATAGTTGTAACAGAAGTGCAGATTCAGCAATCTACTTTAGGTGACCGATATTATGATAATAGGTACCTACTTATTGATTCAACACAAAGTATGTTGAGTTTCGTCGTTAGCAAGTTTCGGGGTAAATTAGTTCTATCTTTTACTCTGTTAACTAGAGTTAAGTTCATTGCAAATAAAAAGTGGAACTAAAATGTGGAGTGTAGTAGAGTAACCTTTCATAGGGATATGGATCCCAACACCTCCTTTTTATGGTGTCCCGTTTACGAGCACTGATAGAATTTGCCTCCGCGTAAACTTTTATAGAGATCAGTTAATGTTGATCGGTTTTACGGACTTATGCGCGCAGATCCAAATCTCAATGATGCTGTTTATAAACATGGTGTTTGTTACCCATCCTTTTTTATTATTGTAAGGCAACAGGCAAGGGTGCCATTAAAATCACATAATATATAGTAGGTATATTATTATGTCACTTTGTTTTTCTACACGCATATAAGTAAGGGATTGTTACAATGCCTTGATTACTTCAGGCGCACGAGTACCATCTGGAGCTTTGTTATCGTATAATAAAGAAAACGAGACTAAATATTTTTATTATTCGCAAGATCGTCTGCATTCATTGTCTTTTCTGTTTTATTCGTCTAGATTTTCTCCAGTTCCAGCATTTTCGTTAGATGAGTCGGACTAATAAACTAGTGGATTTGACGTCGAGTAACTAGATCTCAGCTTGACTTGTTACCCGACTAAATGAGTTCGGATTGTTCCCCTCTTTGTTCTCGTTTTTCGTATAAATGATTTTATTAGTTTTTATATGAGAAAATGTAACAAAGAACAGCTTACGGGGAAACTTGGGAGCGGCTCGTAACTTTGGGAACTTTCACCGAGGCTCTGCATTCCTGGTACCTATCTATTTTCCTTGGATGAAAAAATCACAGTAAACCCTCTTGGAAATTGAGCTTCTCGTACCTACAACATATTATCCCTATAAATTTACCTGACGGGCTCAATATTTCAGACGTTTTCACCGACCTGACCTCTTTTAATAAATCCTAGTTGCTACATACGTGAACGGAATGAATTGAACATGGCAGCAGCTTTCCTCCTTTATTTGTCATGGTTGTGCTGTAAAAAGCAAATTCTATCACAATGGGATTTTGTTATTGCTTCAACTGAAATTGTGAGCATAGCAACAAATCAACCAACAAACCAAAGTACCTTTTGTGTTTAGCCGCAAATATAAAAAACATACACTGGAACTCATAAGTAATTCAAACCCATCGCGCTATGTGCAATTGGTCGTTTACAGAACGATTATGGTTAAAGCTGAAATACGCGGCCATTTTGTTGCTCTTCCCCGGATTAGGAGGAGCAGTATAAAAATAACCATTCCGAAATACAATATTAACAACAGAGGGCCTGGCCACATCCGGATCTCGCATTCAACCTCTGTTGAGCTTTCATTTTAGCAGCCCCACGTAGGTAGCACTACGAGAATTCTAAAGAGCTTTTTACACGTGAAGAAAATCAGCAGAAATAAAACGGAGGTACATTTTAGACGGCATCCTCGCAGAATCCGTCCCTTTCAATCAATGGCACAGCACAAAAGCAACGAAAATGTAACTAATGGCGTTGGAAAACTTTTAGTGATGGATTCTATTCCCTCGGGGACTGAGTGTGTCATTCAACGTCGTCGGACGATCGCTGCCAATTATTCGTATTATGTACTAACCACATTACAGACACAAGGGTAGAATAATATTATTGAACTGGATTTTACACGTTCTTTCTGTCCGATTTCTTTTACTTTCGGGAATTGGTCTCAATTGAAGCATGTCTATTACTGCTTTGGACATAATTTCAATCTGAAATTGTATTTGAAATGTTCGCCAGTCATAAGAGTTAATTTCAGTTTAGTTAATAATCTGAAAATCAATATGCCTGTTTCATTAAATTTATATTCTAGGAAACGTTTCTATTCATCACTGTAAAATATAGTGCTATCATGTCATTATTAATTTTAGTATTGATAATAATATAAAACATTGTTAGCTATGTATTATTATTAAAACTGTTTATTGCTCACAAACAGAGGACAAACAGAGGACAAATATATATAGAAATGCAGCACAACAGGTACTTACAGTTTATTTCTAAAAAGAAATCTCTTACAGCCACCTTTAGGTACTACCTACTTTGTTACCTACTATTGGTTTGCGTTTTTTTTTCGTCTTTTGAAGCGTACACTCCGTTGGTTTCAGTCCAAGCCATGTCAAATGAAGAAGAGGAATAAACAAAAGGTCTTTTGAGACTGTTCCGAAAATCTTACATAAAACACAATAATTTGCATTCAACATTGTCGATCACGTGATAAATAATACAATGGAAAATCCCAAAGTTTGTTACACCATGTACAACATTGATTCAAAAATAATACATGTTACAAAAACAAACTTTCCTCAAACAAACTCTGGCGCTTTCATTTCGCTAAACAACTTACTCAAGTCAAAGAGATTAACTTTTCCAAAACAAAACTTTCGACTGCTGCAAAAAGAAAAAAAATCAAGCATGAAAGTCTGAAGTGACGAGAGGCGGACAAAGGTCAATCCTGACCCCCGCTGAGTAGATTATTAATCATGGCGGGAGGTCCGCGGGAATATAAACTATTTCTCATCCTTTTGAAAAGGTTGCGAGTTGCGCTAAGCTGCCACGAGCAGGCATGTTCGGAAAGTGCTGCCACATCGATTTGTCGTTGGTAAGTGTGCCATTACTTGCTGGGGGAACAGCTGATTTGAGATGTATTATATTATTTTTACCTTATTTTATAATTTTTTATAATCGATGGGATGGTTTTACTAGAAAAATTAAACGTTCTTTTGATCTTATCTTTTTAAAAAAGTGATTTAGTTTCTGCTTACAAAAATATGTCTGTTGTTCCCATGGTCAGTCATTCGTTGAGGTACCTACCTACTTAAAAAATTTTCTTCTTTATTTTCATGTGTCATTTTACATTTTATCTCTTATCTGCCAGATAGATAACACTTACTTAGCTTTACTTTAAATAAATTGGTGTTCTTTTTAAAACTCCAAGTTTGTTTAGGTACATTTTGGTTAGGGCCTAAACAAATAGAGTAGCTAGAGATAGGAATTTAGGCTTTTATTTATAACTTTATATATGGTAGATAAAGAGTATCGAAATATCAAATAAGACCTACCTACTAGTAAGTATAATTATGGGCTGTAATTAAAAACAAAGAGATAGTTGCTTCGACATTATTACTAGTTGGCAATCAAATATCACATTATGAAGGTATATTAAGAGAATAAGGAATAAGTCTGTCACGGCGTCTCTATTTTATAAGTACCTATGATTCAGACCTCTGCAAGAAAAAATCCAACCAATATCTATGTTTTATATACGGTGTAAAATAATTACCTAGCTCTCATTTTAGGGTAGGATCTAAAGAACTTTCTCAAAAACAACAATATATGAAAAAAAAAAAATCACCTTCTACATAAAATTTTACAAAACAAAAAAAAACGCTACTACAAGCTGTGGTTTTGTTGTGTGAAACTAATTAGTCTATGTTAGACTAATTAGGATATGTCTAGGCCACAAATTATACCTACTACTGTACATAATTTGAGTGTTTCCAACATAAGATCTATTATATTTGACGTTTATGCTCTCTCAAAACTAAACACAGAGATACAGTTTCGATAAATCTGTATGCTTGCAGCTTGAACGGTCTGTTAGTCGCACTAAATTGGATAGTGGTATTCTGTAAATCGGCTTATCCTAGACACATCTTTCGTAACAATATGTACTTGCTTCGAAACAAGGAGCTAGGAATTAGATTATGGAGTGGATAAGCTTTTGGCTCTAGATTGTGATGTGATCGAGATTTTCTTTCGATTCCTTGAGGGCACGACTTAACTAAATATTGACTTAAATTATTGCCGTCCCTTTCTGTTATTCTCATGATAGAAAATGATAGGCATAGACTTATATTAGTTATGTTGTGATTTTTAATTGATACCATTGTCAACAATGTCGAACACAAAGTCATTCAAATGTCAGTCAAATGTGGGATTATTTAGCTGAAGTTATCAACTTGTCTGTGATACAAAGTAGATCCCAACTGGAAGCGGTATGTCCCATTATGTCTTTGATAAGTACTTTGACTATGCAAATGTCATATCTAAATTCAATTCATCTTATCTTATCTAGCCTACGTCATCCCACTGCTGGGCAAAGGCCCCTTTCTTCTCCTTCCATTCTTTCCTGTTTTTTGGAGAATGAGCCTATCGCGCCATCTGCGATGAGATCTTCCTCGGCGTCGTCAATTTATACCTAAAAACCACACAGAAACACCTACAATACACTTTCACTTTTTACCCTATAAGAGAAAAAACCTATCAATGGAAAATACTGTTTTTTATCTAATAAAAATACTGTTTTATCTTTGAATTCGCAAACAATTTATCTTTCCACACGGAAAGAGATCAATCTATTTGTGTAACGATACGTTTACTCAATCCTACTCTGTCGTAGTTTATCCTGTTCTCTCGGTTCACTTTGTCCAGTCAATAACAGAGGCGAGGCCTTCACTTTTTGTGAACACCATAGATCTCATATCAATGGCGATTAGGGTCAAGGGACATCCGAAGCAATCCTTTATCTATGGGATGCCAGAAAAAGCGTTCAGAATTTTCGTATTGCAGGAAATGTATTCGGCAATTCTGTTTTTTTTTTTTTTCATGAATGATTCAGGGGAACAATGCTGACTGCGATGCACCTGCAACATCCGCAGTTTTTGCATACAACATAGCATTTAAAGTTTTACTCATTTTTTTTATTAAGTAGGTAAGTACTTAATACTACCCTACTCTACCTAGGTCAGGTTACTACACAGTTGTTGCTTTGCATTGAAAGAGCTTATTCTGGCTGAGTTATTTGCTAGAATATTTTACTTAGTTGTCTTAATAGTTTGATTTAATATTTTAGTATTTCAGTGAGCTCCAGGCAAGCGACGATGATTTGCAAGAAACCCCACAAGACTGAAATGTTACACAATCAGGTTATTGGAGACTAAGAGTGCTACGGGACGCGAAACTAGCAAAGTAAGATTTTCTTGAACGATCACATTCCTATGACGTCATATCCACAGCTCCAAAGTTTCTACCATCAACGGCCGAAGTAAATAACACGTAAGGCCGCGGGCTGAAGCGCAGCTGTGCAACTAATTCTGCATAGACGGAGCTTAATAAGAGCCAGACTGCGGCCCGGCTGGTATGGCCCAACGCTGGAATTACCAATCCAAGCCTTTGCCATATACAATGCTTGCATATTAATACACTGAAATTGTCTTGCTGCTAATCTTCTCAGTCGGACCTCTATGTCTAAAGATCGTGGCTATAATGGGATTGAAGAATGGAACCGATGTTATAACTTCATCGGCAAGTAGAGGCAGATATTAGAGGAGACATGGTGTAATTTCGCAACTAAGAATTTGCTACCATTATAATTCTTTTTTGCATCTTTGAAATAGGATGTGAAAAAAGCAAAAATAGAGACAGTTAAAGATTGTAAATATGAAATATATTTTTTTATTAGACTTTTTTTCTATTACAGAAAAATAATAGGAAATAATCAACACTTTTGCTATTCGTGTACGTATGTAAAATGGGGCGCGCACATTTCATTCGGAATTTTGTAAAAGCCTGTCAATCAATCCCACTATTTTTTAATCCAAAACACCCTCTCGGACGGTGAAACAAAGGTTTTCGGTCTTAACATACATACATACAAACAATCATGCCTTTATCCCTAATGGGGTCGGCAGAGCATCAACGTCCCAAACAAAGGTCGTTTTGTCACGTCTGATAATTAGGCTCTGAGGGTCATTTCAGATTGCGATAATGTACTTACCTACTTAGGTATGTTACGCACAATCCACGAATCCACTCACTACTGGCCAGAAAAAAGGAACATTCCGCGGATTGTACATTGCAAAACGCACTTTTTCCGGCCAATGAGTGAATTCGGGGATTGTGCGTAACGTGTTTATTGCTAAAGTGACAGGTTGTCAGTCTTCACTTACAATATACCATTACCCTCGAATCCCTTAGCTAAATTTTATAGTCTTAAAATTGTACTCAAATGAAATTTGTAATGATTGAAACATCGGTAATGTCGAGGTATTGTTCTTAATTTACTGTTTAGTAGTTAACAGTATAAAGTGGACGTTGCCCATTGAACTATAATTCATAATTGATTGCATACAAGCCTTGGACTAGTATATCAAGCGGCAACAGTTGCAAGTATAAATTATACCGATAGTGAAACTTATTCATGTAATGAGGTAGGAAACTTATCGTCCAACTTTACTGCCTCAAGAGCTCGCGACTAGTCCAATTTTCACGTTGAATAACAAATTCAACTTATGTAGGTAGATATAAATGGTAGATTCAGCTGTGGAATATTAAAACCTCGCGTTTATTTTATCTTTATGTTTACGCGTACTAAACTAAACATAATTATGATCAGAGATACTTAAAGGAAAAAGAGGGTTTCGATAGAGACTTATAATTATAATATTGTATTGTACATGGACACTACTAACAACTATCGTCATTAGTTCATTGGACTGAAAATCCCATTGGATATTTTTTTTAATGTTACTCAGTGACATAAGCATACGGCCCACCTGATGGTAAGCAGCACCGTAGCCTATAACACCTACTACTATCCCACTAGATCCTAGTGAAATAGCAGAGTGCGTTGCTCACCGTGAGACCTAAGGTGGAATGTCACTTGTGCCAGTAATTTCACTGGCTCTCTTTGCCCTTCAGACCGAAACACACAAATTCAAACACATCACCTTGGCAGCAGTAATATTATAGAATAGAACAGAAATACGTTTATTTTATATGAAATATGAAGAAGACTGGTTACAACTTTCTAAAGTTTGATGTTTACAAGCACATTCTTGCAAAAAGAGTCGTCTTTTACAATAATATTGTAAATTTCATCACAAAACTAAGAAATGTTATTAAAAAAATAAGTAATTTTTTATTGTTTCAATATAAAATAGAAAAAAATTGGAACGTGGAAATTGAATTGAGAGTTCTTTTATTGAAAAGATTCCCGAAAATATCAAATTCCTTTCTAATTTATATTCAAGCGAAAACGCTTTCAAAGGATCTAATCAAATTGTTATTCCGGCACAAAAAAAGTCTACTGAAGATTCTTGAAAGTCGGTTAATTTTAACTGGCTTTGTTATAAAGGGTGTTATGGAAAGTAAGTTTACCTTTCATACTTATTGAGATAAAAGTGGTAAGTTTTCGAATTGACCAATAATTAAATGATTCGATAAGAGAAGTTACCTTTCAAATTAATGAGTTTATTCCTCTCAATAAAGACACAAATTTGAAAACATTACTATAAAATTTTGATTAAAAATTAAGTTACTTAAGTTAGTTAGTGTAAGAGTATTAAAAAATAATTACCATAAACCAAGATCTTTTAGTAGTTATTTGTCGAGCAGAATAATACCAAATTTATCAAGAACTATGCGAGACCCTTAGCTTCATTCATAGTATAGCTAGAAGAGGAAAGCGAAACATTTTATGTCAGAGTTCATTTTAATTCAGCCGGATAGTAAGCCGTGGCATCTGGGTGCATCTAACTAAAATAACACGTTCTAAATATAGAGTGTTCATTAAAGGTAGGTCTATCGTTTACGCTTCGTCTGCACTCGTGAACGTTTTCCTGTATTGACGCGAACATCATAACGAATATTTTTGGAACACCCCTACCACGTGTTTTGAATACGACTACAGTTTCGTGTTTGTACTCACACATTTTTTGTTGGTATGTTTTTGCGGTGAATTTTTCTTTATTTGTATTTATTGTTTCTTCATAACTTGCATACAGAATTTGTTGGACTTTCAAAGGTAAAAGAAGGAAGTTAAATTAAAAAGGTAATTTCTTCTTTTATTTTAAACTCATTGATGTTTCATCACTTTCATTTTAGGTCAGAGGGAGTTAGTATAAAAGCCAGTCATGAATCCTCATCATTCTTTTAGGTGATGGGCTGGGAATATATCACTAGTTTTTTACATGTTCCGGTCTAATTTGAATGTTCCTTGTATATATTCGTGATTTTTATAGGCATTGGCACCAGTATTATTTGTGTACTCAATGTATATTTAAGCACCAGTAGTAAGAACAAGTGCAATGACCTTAAATAGAGGTGAGATGATTCCGCGAAAGAGTGACTAATGTGGTTCGCAGAAATAGCCGCGTGCGCAGGATACCGGTGAAATTGAGCTTCTCTTCCTACGTTTGTAGCTGGTAAGTGCTGGTTTCCGGGAAGAAAATGCTGGGTTTAATAAGTTCAGGAGTTGCTTTATGGTTGTTTATGTAAGAAGCCCTGTAAGGAATATTGCAATTAGATTTTTCTTAATTCTTATCTGTGATCAAGACAGAGTCAATGCTGGAGAGAGCTCATTTAGTTCACAGAGTTTTTGATTTTGTGATGGGTCATCACCTGATACTTAAATAGGATATTCACATTGCCGGAAATACCCGGGAACTCGGGAAAAACCTATTTACATATAAAACACTCTAATTCCCTTATTTTGTCTCAAACAGGGTTTGTTTTATAGTAGGTGATTCCCGGAAATCCTAACCGGAAAATAAACTATATCAACGTAAAGAACTGTTTCACTATTTTTGAAAGCCTAGCTTAAATTAATGTTATTTGATTGTTTGATGAAATACTCGTTCAGTAAACGGTATTCAGACCGAGACAGTAAAGTCAACAAAATAAAATAACATCGCCAGTTGATGATAAATTGGCCACGATTCTGTGCAAACAAGATTTAACTAAAACATAAACACAAAAACATACCTGTCATTTTAAAGGTGTTTAAAGGTAAGGTTAAAACTTACATCGCATAAGACGTATAAGACGCATGAGACGTACACGTACGTAGACGTACCTATCATTTTTTTTAAATTCTGACACCAGGGTTGTACTTAACTAGTTCGTCGATCCGATGTTTGCAAGAAGGTTTGTTTTTTTTGTTATAATCTGGGAAGCTGCGCTATTGTGTCTTTATTCATCCTTTATACATTTAACTATTAATGGTGTGCAATAAACTATACCAAATATTATCATTTCATCCTTCTACGAACGCCGGCTAAAGTTTGTAGGTATGGCGCATCATGAATTTGGAGTGCATACGCCAGTCCCCGGAAAGTATGCTCCACTTGAGTGCTAGTACTAAATGGAAGACGTCACGTCGGCAGCACTTGTCCTGAAGTTGCAGAGTTGGCCATAAACCTGTCCTGTGGTAGACCACGCAACCTCTTAACTGTATGAAAACAAAAAACAAGCATTGACTAAATCTCGTAATTTCTGGGAAAGGAAGGTCTCCATTTCATTTCATGTATTGTTTCAAATTGTTTTATCATACCTCACAGTGTTTTTAATCGAGCAATGGCTGGGTACATCTGAATGATCATCGTCTTATAACTGACTACAACTGACTAAAGGTCTGTTCACATCACACAGGGAAGTGCCGCGACGTGACGCAGTGCGAAGATACTTGAAAATGCATCTCGTTGTAGGTACAGATATACTGAGATATCTGTGCATCTGTCATGTTTCCACTATAAATGTCATGGCTTCAGTCACTTTCAGTGTAACCTAACCGAATTTTCGTTCCATATTTTGCCACATGAACAGATATGTCAGTCGCACTGTACCATGAATGCACCGCGCGGTGAGTAATTTTCAAGTTATATGTCAGTGAAATGTCTATCTTTTTGGAAAGTAAATAAATATATTGTACACGCCCTTAAAAAGTGCATTCGGCGTCGCTTTGCGTTATTTATCTGTGTGAATTAACCATTAACTCGTATAATTAAAGCAGCAACGACTAATAGTAACAAAAAAGATACGAGAGTCGGAATTTTTTAAACGTTTGACTTGCTGGTTCTCCTCCAGTATAGGTCTGTGTGCAGTGGAGTGCACAACTTTACACATAAACTGAACAACTTTCTAGCGCTTATAACGGATGGCTATTCATCGTACTCATACTCATGCAGCTTTGTGAATTGTAAAATATTTGTAAAAGTTGGAAGGCGTTGAATTCTGCGCGTCCTTTTTACAGAAATGAACAAAATTTCCTGCCAACAATTTCCTATTTCAATAGATAAACCGTCGCTACAAGTCAAAACATCGTGGTAATAACTAAATTTAATAATAGCATTTTAAATCTTGATCCACATAATAAATTCATAAATAAAAATTCCCAATAAACTCTCCACGTAGATTATTTTTAAATCCATTTTATTTTAGTATATCAAAGTTTCCACAAAAATAAAAATACCTAAATTCTTGAATATTTTATATTTATCGTGGTGAGTCTACTGAAATATTTATAAGAAACTAAATCATGACTTCAATACGAGATGAGTTCTGCGAAAGGGTGCTTTTCCACTAGACGGCACGGCACCGGCACGGCGACGATCACATGACAATACCTATGGGAATCGATGGCATGCCGTGCTGGCAAGTGGAAAAGCGTGTCATATAATTTAATTGATTTTCATACATTATGTCATCCACGATACCGTCGACGGTACCGTGCCGTCGCCGTTGCCGGTGCCGTGCCGTCTAGTGGAAAAGCGCCCAAAGACTAAACATTATTTCAGCCAGACTTTATGAGTGAAACCTTAATTAGATTTTGTTTCCACTATAACGCTTTCGGAATTTCTTATTTAATTTTGCTTTTTCTTTCGACTACAATCAGCTAGTGCTTATGCTCATTATTTAAAATTTTTATTCTGTTTTCTGATATTTTTATTGTGAGTTTATCACAACTTTGAAACACGCACACCACAACATGACGTAATTATTTTGTCACCTATTTACTCGCGTGTTGCGTACATTGGTATCAATTCGTAGTTGCAAAAATCACTACTTTAACTGAAATTATAAGTCTTTACCTGTAATTTTCTATCATGAGAGAACAGAAAGGGACGGCAATAATTTTAGTCAAGATTTTGTTAAGTCGTGCCCTCGTCGAATGATTATGATAGTTTTGTTGACCGCATGTACTCGCGCGTAGCGTACTTCACTCTGAATAACGCCTCGCACTGAAGTTTCGCACGCACGAGTAAAAAAAAAATGCTGTGACAACTGACCTTTCAAGAAGTACCGACTAACACACTCACGTTCACCTCTAATTGAACACTGACGCTAACTGCGTAACTTAACAACACTGCTAATACAATACAAATTGCAGTGGAGTGTTCACGTCGAGTTCACGTTTGAAGCAACATCCCGAGCATCCGAACAAAGCCGCAGCCTCGCTTAGGGCGTGTACACAATATACTCCAGTCAACGAAGAAGTTGAACCTAACAAGATTTAATAGAGACGAGCATTATTTGCGAACGTCCAAGTAGCATTAGGTAGAAAAAATACTTAAGCGAAAATTTCCCGACGGTAAGTTAAGTAATTAGTTTAGTGCACCAGGCCGCTTGCTTGCCCACAAATAAATGCACATGCACAGGCTAGCACTTGCATCACAATACCACTGAATCTACTCAACACGTGTCTCGCCCCTTCACGGGGCATCATCATTACGGTGCATTTCCTAACTGTCCAATAAACTAAAAAAAAAAGACGCTCTTAGATTGTTTTTTTTTTTTATAGTCTATACCTACATCCTTACGTACGCAAACCAAACACCACACTTCTTGGGGTGTTTTTAGAAATTTTCTTAATCTTACGCACTCACGCAGTTGAATTTAAGTAAGACCATAATTTTAAATGCAATAATTGCAGGAGACTACCTATAACTTACCTAGGTACTCTTAAATGATAACTGCAAAATTTCACCGACGAAAGAAATCTTTCGACGTTCATAGTACGAATGTCTTCTCCTTGACTGGGGTACAATTTTGCTTAAGGCGTGTACATAAGACCAGTCTTGGTTTCATTAACATATCTCGAATGCTTGACTTCCATCACTTAGACGCAGCCTGCTGTAGAGCATTGTTTAAACTATATAGCTACGATTAGGCAAAAGGAGTTACAAAAATAGTCAGTCATACGTTATTACTTTACTTGTACAAAACTATAAAATACAGGCTAAAGACGAAAGTGTTAATAATTAATTATTTTGATCAGTCTGAAAAAGAGATTTATATTTATATTAAAATTAACATGAAAATAAAACAACTTTATTTACATTATGAAAATTATCTGTACGCTGCGGGTAAAACCGCGGCTTACAAAAGTAGTTGAAGTATTAATAATGCGGTTTGAGAAACTCCAAACTCGACGGATAATAAATTATTGTCATATTACAATGTAAATGAACAAATTCGAAGAATCCATCTTCCTAATTTGTTTCTTCCTTCCAATTACAAGAAAATGAGAGTATTAAAATATAAAATGTAGGAAACAAACTTGGGCTTATTTTTTCCCACTTTATTTCCTCTTTCGGGAAATTGGTATAATTAAGGGCAAAAGTTTGGGATGGATTCATTTTACTAATCACCCAGTAATTCCTTAATTGGGTTTTTAATTCTGCGGATTTATTACTTACAGATAATATCTTAAGATCTTGAGAGATGTTGCGTCATCTTCAATTACAACTCATTTTATTTCCGTTTCGTGAAGCTGCGGTTCAGTCGCTTAAAGCTTATTTGAAATGATTACGATAATATTTGAAGGAGTAAGTTTCAAGATCAGAATTTAACGATCTTTGTAATCTTTACTTTCTTTCGTTTTAGTTTTAGGTTCTTGATCTGGAGGTTGCTGGTTTGATTTCCACCGTGGAATACGTTAGATGCTAACTTAACGATTTATAAATTTTTGAGAATGCTCTCATACTGGTAAGGACATGGCAAGCTAAATAACTTGATTGTCCTATAAATAAGGAGATTTTATGCTTCAGAAATAGCACATTAATCTACCCCGTCACCACCACTATCCTACTATATAATTATCAATGAAAAGGTTTGAATGTATGTTACTCAATCACGCTTCAACCACTGGACGGATCTAGTTGATAGAAAACTCAATAAGTGGGTGAAACTGCGGGCGGAAAGCTCGTCTTTTATAAGTGGTTTAAAAACTCTACTTAAAGGGCACGAAAATAAACAGTTACAAATGCTAAGTATATCAATTTCCAATACAATCCTATTTGGATCATAACCAGATTAACATTAAGCTCAGCAGCTTTTAAAATCTCTTTTGCTTGTAAATGAGTTTGCTCTACATAAATTGAGCTGGCAAGGAATACAGAAATATTAGCTCCATGCTGGTAGTGAGCCTAGTTTGCCAATTTTCCACCAGCATCAGCTTGCAACTTGATTGGAGCGTGAATACGAACAAACATGACTATAATATGCAATGTGTATAGTATTTTGATTTTCCTAACAACTCAATAAGGCTCGTATTCACAAAGCAATCTCAAGCTGCAGAAATAATTTATATCACTAGATCTGGCAGGATTTTTGCATTAAAATTACATTTCTGATACGAACTCAAATTCGATGTGAGTCTCAGAGCTGATTTTTTGCGGGTCTATGATTATTATGCGAAATCTACTCTTTAATTAAATACCTATACCAAAAACCCAAACTATATTTATCGTATTTCCGTTTCAAAGAAATCGAATTTATCAATTTCCTTCCCGGTGTACTTTACGATTCCCCGAAATTCCAAGAAAAAGGCCCTGGTTCGCTTTTCGGCTCAAAAAAGTTGAATCTACAAAATCCCTCCATACAGACGGTATTATGAAGACGCGGTCTGAAAGGGGTTAATGATGTGAAATAATCCGAGCTCTTAGTTCTACGTAGCTGAAACCGAATTTATTACTCCCACTTAGGGGGCGATTTTATTGACACCTTTACAGCCGATCTCTTTAATGCAGGTGATGGGTTAAGATAAATATTTTCAAAGCTTTTTATATAAAAGTAAAATGTATTGAAGATTTTTGAACCGAAGCTGCGCAGTTTGAACTTATGCGAACTCTCATAAGTTAGGAATAATTGGAGACATAGTACACTACCTTGCGAGACACCACTTAGGACTTTAACCTTCGAAGTAAAATAAAATACAATAGGTAATCATAATTTAATTTTATAATTAAATAAAAAAAACTTAGAATTACCTTATTCATTGAAGCCGCGTGTCAATCTCGTCAACTATAAAGTATAAACAGCAATGTAAAATGCAATTTAGCGCAAGCCTGAAGAACCGAAGATAATACACAATGGTTGAGCGGCCATTGGCGGATAGTCCGTTATCGGTGTTTGTGCCTGCAGAGTGATTTTCTACTGTATTATACTTACTCTATACATCATCCTGAATAAGATAATATTACCTACTTGAGTCAAAGTTTAACAATTTTAAATAAGGTCGTAGTGTGCTACCTTGCGAAACACCTCAGTGTCGCAGCAGATGGTAGCGTGTATATGTGTATGTGTGTTTTACTTAGGGTAAACGAGAGAAACCACTTTATAGCTCACTGGAAAAAAAACTTAAAATTACATCTACATCATTAATTAAATTACATCAGAAATTACATCAGACACGCGTGCGAATTAAAAGTTAATAAGACTATTATTCTGGTTGCCAACTCATAATATCATATAAGGTATTAAATGGCTCCTTATCTAAAATTGATTTTACATTTGCATCGATGCCCCATGTCATTTTTCGTCAGCAATGGCGGTTACAAACTGCAATTTTGCCCCACAGGCTGAAGAACCACAGATAATAGACAATGGCTCAACGGCCTTTGGCGGATAGTTCGTTATCTCTGTTTGTGACGGCGGAATGGTTTGATTCCAACGTGATCGTTGTTTGTTTGAAAATGCTTTACGATGACTATCTGTAGTCGGCTTTGATGATGATGCGTTTTACCCGATTAGATTCGAAACTATTATATTTTCTCTCTTATGTACGTATGTCAAACCACTTGATGAGAAATACGTTTTAGCCTGTGTATTTATTTGACTAAATCCGCAATATGGAAAATAAAATAAAAGTCGATATAGAAGTATTATAACTCAAATAAAAATATGTAATAGTATAAAAATAAATGGATCAATTGCTTTACCCACTCCTGATTTCCCGGAATTTTGATGTTGATGTTTTTATGAAACCGATGAAAAAGCGCAAAAAATAAATGCTCAGTTCCATCAGGCAAAACATCATTCAAAACAAATGGACCAGTGTTCTTCCATTCGCAAATTTGAATAATTTATGTACCTACCTACACAATCTATAACGCAGACAGCGGAGAGCATTTTACAAAACAAACAAATTTTATTGATCTCCCAGGCGCCGTTTGTTCCTCTACAGTAAAATATTTACGTTTGCTCCCAACACCTGGCCGGTACAAAGCCTATGTTGGGAGAATTTCACACTAGTACCTGTGGTATTTCAACAATATGGGGCTCCTCATAAAGGGCGTGAAAAGCTCTATACAGGATTGGCAATGCGTGGGTGATGCCTCTGTTGTCGCAGGCGGCATAACAACCCCAAAGGGTAAGGAGATTGCGATGACCGGTTTCCATCAGACAAATACTTGTATAACGTGGAACATAAAATAGACTTTAATTAGATTTTTGTTATGAACGGGATTATTACCACGATTATGTTTATTGTTACCTCGATATTTCGGAGTTGTTTCAAACTCCGAAATATCGAGGTAACAATAAACATAGTCGTGGTAATAATCCCGTTCATAACAAAAATCTAATTGCAGTGAACAACCGCGAAAGTCTCAAAACTTATAAAATAGACTTTCTTATTGGTAGTTACTTTTTTTTGCACTGTTTAAATTATTTTCTATGGCATTAATTTAAATTAACTCGCATAAAATCAGTCAGTCCTGATGTTTTTTTTCTCCCGGATCATATACCATATTATTACAAAAACATTTTGCGTTTGTACTGATCGTACCAACCAGCCCCTGTAGCATGCCGTCGCGCGATAACGAATATATCGCATCTATCTGTCAAACTCCCATACAATTTGACAGATAGATGCGATAAAATGTGTGATAAAACGGCTATCACGGCCTTATCGCGGCTGCATGCTACGGGGGCTGTGGTGTGCTATGGGAGAGGCTATGTCCAGTAGTGGACTAATACAGGCTGTCCTCCTCCCACATTGCCCACAACAGGCATTAGAATAATGAAACACCGGTTACCCACAGAACAAATGAATAAAATATACCACAATGGTATCAGAACAGAAAGCTCCGGTACAAAACTTCAAAGGAAATAAAAATAGCCGACAACGCTTATAATAAAACGGCTTATTTTGTGCTTTTGTCGTGTTGTTAATCAGGTTAATTGATAATTGTTGGTTTTTTTTTTTCTGTTTTTCGTTTACGTAAAGTAAAGTAAGTAAAAACATAATAAAAGGGGGAAATTTAAAACTTTTACTTACGCAAATAAAATAAGCCTTACGGAAGAGATTAGCCAACATAAAGTCATGTTTAATATTATTGATGGAGTATGAAACCACATTGAATAAAACACTATTTTTGAAACTGTTGTTCCCGAGCGCATTTTTTTAAGATAAGATTGTTTATATTGACAGCTATCACTACAACAGCGATGCGGTTTTTGACCTTATTCTACAGGTTGAACTTCCATGCTGCGACTATATAAAAAAACAGAATGTACCAGCTTCTTTTCCTCCAGAGCATGCTCTAAAAGCCAGCAAGGGGTTTCTAGGGTTTCAATGTATAGACGTCAGACTATTGAATTATACTGTGGTATAAGCGTCTTTTGCTAGACGTTTTACGCTCTGCTTATTTCAATAGTGACAAAGGCATTACTTTATGTATGTGTGCATCAGTTTAATATACACATACACATAATCACCTCTTTTTTCCGGACGGGTAGGCAGAGACCAAAATCCTTCCACTTACTTCCTCCTTACAGACTTCTTTCGCTTCATCCACATTCATTTATTGTTTTCATATACGCTCGTGGGTTGAATTTATGATTTACCAACACTTTTAATTTTCTGGTTGCATTTAACTAATATACATTTCTTTCACAAGTCACAAAGCGTAAACATGGTAAAGTCAGTCTCTAACAAAGTTTTGACGTTGTTGGAACTTTGACTGTGTATTTTCCAGCAAAAACCACTTGCTCTCAGAAAAAACTACTTCATGTGCTTGAATAGGGTTTGTCAAACAGGGTAACATAGTTCGTGCAGTTCCATGTCAGAGTTTAGCGACACCGTTTTTGTGACTTGCCAGTTTCAGCGAGAGAAAAATCTAGTTGGTTCAGTTTATAAATGTTACCGGTAATATGACTTATTTAGTTTTTTTTTTTAATATACCGTATTAGCTTATAACTAGAATGCGGCAAATTTGCCATGGCTCTATCCAATAACTTGATGCAATAAATAGGAGATGCCTGCCTACTCAAAATAATATGTAACTAGTTTAGTGTATCAAGTCAGCTACCATTTTAGTATTTTTATCCTAAACCTTATATAAATCGCTTTGAAGAAAAACCTGAAATTTTGCTATTATTTTAAATTAAATTCTAATATTGGATATTTAGAACAATGTTTCCAGGTATTTCATAAAACACCAGATTTTGCCGGTTTCCGGTAACATCAGTTTCCAGCCCGGGTTTTAACTTTCACGAGAATTATGTTTTCGACTTTCATAATCCTGTTGGGGATAAATGGCCGCTAATGATGTTGCAGAAGTGCCTGTAGCATTTTTGCATGTAAATTACATAAAAATAATCCTAAGAATATTATTATTATATGAATGTTTTGTGTTACTTTTTCACGCTGAAACAAAGTGACAGCTTTAATACGAATTGAAGAATTCGCAGGCCCGGCAGCTCAGTGGTTAGGGCAGCGGAACGGTACCTACGGCAAAGTCGTTGATTCGAATCTCTCCTGTGCGAAATTTTTCGTTTCTAAATTTACCTTAAACAGAACTGAGAAAAAAAAAACAGAAGTGATTTTTGTTATAGACATGAACTTACTTTTTGGAGGGCGTTCTGGCCACGCTTGGTAGGCAATTTGGCGACATAAGAACTTTATCTTTATATTAACAAGGAGCCTGATCGTCTCCTATAATTTTCTAGAAAAACTGGTGAAAGTTGTTCAGACTAGTTGACTGAACAACCCCTATTAGTTTGCGGGAAGCTGTCCTTTACATCCGGTATTTCATTGCGTCGTACGATTGCATCTACAGGATCGCACTAACTCTGAATGTCAACACGGAGTGATTTTACAACGTACAGATTCGCCAAGGATTTAAATGATCGTGAGCGGAGCGCTGCATGTTGAGTGATCTGCCAAAACTGTTGTAGGCTACATGTTGGCGGCGTTAGTTCCTTTTCCGGCCACGTTCATTTAAAATGTTGACATTCTGTACAACCATCAACTTGAAGTGTGTGAGCAAGTTTGTACGCCGAGCGAGCAAACAGAGGCGACACACGATGGCAGCTTAATTAATTACCGGCGCCACGTGTCTCTCCATGGCACTAGGTCATTCGATCGTGTTCCCTTTTAAACTGATATTAGGTCCTTAAATTGAGCTTTAAATCTGGAAACAAAAATCCAGTGAACGGATCAAACGCTCGCTATTTTTCAAAGACCAACATGACATCACATGACACGGTGGGCTCAATTCCTGCTAAAGCTAAAATCAAATTTACCTGTCACTTTCAGCATATAACGATTGTACAAGGACAGGAGATTTATTATCTACGGTTATTGTATGATTTTACGCGTTATCTGTCAAATTTAGCTGCCGTGGATAAAATAAATGTCCAAATGCGCGCCGAAATCTTGTGGACAAAACGTTTGTGGATAAAACTATTGAGTATAATAATAATATTACTATTAAGAACATACTAATAATGAATCATGTAATCTAAATAATAAATGAATTTGAATTTGAATATCTTGTCCTTTTTAATTTTTTTTATTTTTAAAGTAGCTGACAGATTTTTATTTTTTATTTATCCGGTGATATCTATAAAAATTGAGCCCACTTACTAGTATTGTTCATAACATGGTAAAACTATCAAATGTCAGGATCATGAGGTTTCAACTCAAACCATTAGATTTAGAATAGTACCAAAAGCCATGCTCATTAGGTCCTTAAAGTTTTAGGTGAGCTCTCGTACTATACCTACTCTTTTTTGTCTGTTTTCTTCTGGACTAAACTCAGAATTAAATCACGTCGAAGAACTCCTAGTCGGGAATAATAAACATGAAATCTTTTGTCTTCATTACTAACTCCCTTAATCAATCAACAAATCCTATAAACAAAATACAACCTCAAGCTCATCTCAAACCATCCCTCTATTTTGTCGAAGGCCAAAACCCTGGAGCAAAATTTGAACCGTTCCAAATCCCGCCTAATTCGATGCTTCACTGAAAGCGAACGACTCCAACGCTGACGCTGTACCGATACATATTTATTTATGTAAAAATAGATTCTGCACGACAGGACTTGCTTACGTTGAAAATCGTACCAACATTTTCTCTTGAAATATTCCCAAGTACTCCGCATTTCTAAAGACGATTTCGCCTTTTCAGACTTCTGGGATCAGGATTATTTATTAGGCTTTTTGTAATAGCACAATACCTCGGGAGTTGGTTAAAAATGTAGAAAGACATAATTGAAGGTAAAGAAACAGCATTGTTGTTTTCTGGGTCTCGGCGAAAAGAAAACAGAGTAAGGTAAAGGAGGTAAAGGATGTGTGCCTACTTAAATTTTCACTTTGGCGTCGACAGTAAACCCTGGATGATGTTGCATTATGCATTTCCCTAACGAACACGTGCGAGGGCCACGTACGGAAAAATTTGAATGGGAAATATTCAAGCAAACCTTTCCTTTCGTCGCTTCTTTAATTCCTTTAAAAATTGAACGGTTACTTTGTAATAGTGGTTGCTTTGGTTTGAGAATCAGTTTTCTGTCTTTGTGTTCAAATAAAAGGTAAATTTTATTTGAGTCTTTAATTTATATCATAATAATGGCGTCTAAGTATCAAATAAAGGAGCATTGTACTTGGCAAGCGCTTCATCTCTAAATTTTTGTTAACGTCACGGGATGGCGTATAATTAGTATGGAATTTATTTAATTTAACCCAACTAATTGAGATAGTTCTATTACATTGAGGTAGATTTGGAGTTTTCGGGGCCTTTTTACTGAGTTATTCTTTCAGTTTTAGTCTATGGCTCAATTCAATTTTACGTGACCCTAAGGTAGACAAGCTAAGTAGGTATTCTATTTGAAGCAAACACGTACATAGCGTTTAGTTCACATACAACTAAGTAACCTAATTCTACGAACCTTTCAATTTGCCGAAATCTATTTTATAAGGTTATCTTAAAAGCCTCTGAGCAATAGCTTTGACCTACTTTAAGTACTTATTATATACCTACTCGTATAATGTTATGTTGGTAAATTGAGCTTAGTACCTAATGATTAGCAAGATTAATCAAATAGTTTATTTATGTTTACGTTATAGTTAATTGCGATCAAATATCTTCAACGAATATAAAATTCATTATGTTTAAAATATTTTATTAATGTTGCAGAATGACTATTCTGTACGTCTACTATTTTGTACTATAGACAATTATTGTCTTGCAGACAATTATTGTCTAAATTAACGAACATTCCACTGTCACTGAAGTCATAATGAATCCGCATGCCTATGTCAGTCAATTATAACCTAAATTGAACCTTTGTGATCCCGCTTTGTAATAATGTCCTCAGATCATAATACTACTGTCAAGCATGTAATGATATTGTGTACTGGTAATGATACATTAATGATAAATGATAATATTTGTGTGATGCGTAAGGTTGCTATGCTAGTTATGTTCTGAATGATGTGCTGAATATTTTCCCGAAAAAAACAAACGACCAAATATGGCACTTTCGTACGAACAAAGATGGCAATCCATTGATTGATTTACGATAGGAATTTATACAAGTAATTAAGCAAGTAAAGGCTTTTTGTAGTTTCTAGAAATATTTTACATTTGAAAAATTGATTTGCATTAATGGTAACGAAAAACAACGATTCGTGAATTTCAATAAATATTTTAGAAAACGTTGTATAGAACACGAGATTTTTGCGTAAGCGTGTGGCGTTTTCCATACGTAATTTACTGTAAAAAAAAAAATGTAATTGAATGTTGCCTGACCACTCGGCGTCAGTCATAGTTAGGCAAAGGATGCTGGCAATTTCTTAGACAATCATTCTTCATTTAGCTCAATTTGAGTCAACAGCTTTTCTTTTAGCGCATTATTTAATAAAAAGACTACGCTGACAGACTGACAGAATCAATGAACGAAAAATGTGAAAATGAAGCACTTTGAATAAAATTTTAGTCTATTGGATATTTTTGTAATGTAATGATTGACACTAATATTCCTTATTTGTTGTTTCTATATGTACTTATGTTTTATGTAGGTAGTGTTTATTAAGGTATTTCTATTCTATGAATTATTTTTCTTTTTGACAATTTAGTTTTAAGATGAAGAAAATTAAGTTGGTAAAATTAGACCACTTGCAATAACGTTAATTTAGGTAGCACGGAAATGAATTGAAATATCATCAAAAACTGCTGCTCAATTAAATTTATCGTTTCAGATTAATTTGGTTAAGTTCTGAATTCAGAAGAGAGTAATTCATTTAACGGAACGAGAAGTCCCCAAAGAGCACTATAACGAAATTCCGGCATACTACAAAACTTAACACAGTGCAAAAGAAATTAGCAATAAGCCATTCCATTTGTATACAAATTTAATTAAGAGCGTTATTTAGGAGCTGTCCGAGTTTGAGAAAACAGAAAAGTTATTTGTCGGAAAGCCCCAATTAAGGGCAAAGCTTTCTGAACTTAATCCAATAAACCTACTCATTATGTGAACGGGAATGAAAGGTAAATAATTTTAGCGAGTTTCGGGATTGTGACCGGGTCTTGTTTAGAGGATCGTAACACAACATTTGGGATTTTGGTGAAAAACATGTTGGCAGTATGTGACAATTTATATTTAGTTTATTGAAAAAAGAAAGTCTACGAAGAAAAAGATATATAAGTATTATAAAAATATTTTGATTATGAGAACACATAAATATTATCAAAATAATAATACGTACCTAGTACACTTTAGTTACAATTACTTTGACGCTTAGAAACTTGATCTCATAAATATTGTAAAAGCAAACAAACATATTATCTGTCATCTTTAAGGGTTAAATTACCAATTATTTTTTTAGAAGGAGCAATAAAAATAAGCATACAATAATACAAGTCTTGAACTTTATCAACTCTTTTCTAAGGCTCGCATTTATGAAGCGATCTCAAGTTTGAGAGCGATATTAAGTGTGGATTTGACAGGCCGTTTTGTACTGAAATGACATTTCTGATTCAAACTCAAACTCGCTGCCACTCTTGAGAGCTGATTATAAATACGGGCCTAACTTCTCCGGCATGAGTCGTCCTGTATGCATAGGATGCGAATTTCCGGTATCATATTGCAATAAAAATAACTAGTGTTATTTCGAGCATACTCAAGATCAAAACATATTAGTGTCAAGTATTTAGGTACTATTAGATTGCCTAGAAGAAAAAGCATGGAGGTTTAAAAATTACCGAAATACTTAAACCTCTCTCATAAATTTTTGCATGAAAAAATATTAAAAACAACTTTCCATAAAGCACAAAGTTTTGCTCAACCAAACTTTCCACCTTCAAATTCAAAGTCGTTTACGTATGTAACATGTTTATTACGAAATTGATTAAACAATGCAAAGCAGAATCCAATTATGCGCAGGATAACTCCAACACGGATTGTGTTTTACAGTACGACCACGCTTTAAATGATCGTGGCGAAAAAAGGAACTAACGCCGCCATCTTAAGATTTGACAATTCTACTTCTTCTTCTTGTCTTGTGGGTTACGAGTCGATCGACCCGATGAACCTTGGTGTCAGAAGTTTTAATCCGCCTTACTCACAGCTAATACCTAGGCCTTTGACATGGTTTTGTGTAACTGTAACGACCACTATCAAAAACAGCGACCGGGACCTACGGCTTAACGTCCGAAGCACGGAATCCTTTTTCTTTTCAGAGCCTGCAATGTCCTAACCAAACTGGTGAAAATCTCACAAAGTGTTAAATTTACAATATCAACTTTGTGTTTCCCTCTGGGAATCTAAACCAGGACCTTCGGATCAGGAGCCCATGTCTCAGACCACGGTGGCAGTTAACCATTCTCCTTATAAGGACAGTACTATCTTTATACTGCAGCGCCCCCACCCACGTTCATTGAGAACCGTGTCGTTCTGTAAGTTTAAATGGTTTCGTTTTCCGAACGCACCCTTTGGGTGGGATTAATTCATAATTATAGAAAAGAGATGGCGACAGTTTGCGTGTAGTGTGTTTGAAACTATTTTGCATAGTTTGAGAGAGGATCAATACCCTTGATTGTTTGCTTTTCAAATAGTTTGCTCGTTTTACAGCGTATTTGTGGGCGTTGTTAATAAAACTAGTTAAATTTTCCTATTTCTAGCCAATTTTATTGATGTAAGAGGAAGCTGAGGAAGAGAAAATTCTGATTGGTGCCATAGATTTTTGTATAGATAAGACATCAGAACTTCCAGAGTGAAAGTGTTCTCGTCAATCCAAAACATTGTTAATAATGCTAAGAAAAAAAATCTGTTTCGTATAAAACTTATAGTTAAAATTGTTTATTAATGGTTAGATAGAAGTTGAACTATGTACCAAAATTTATATATTATGCATGCGATTTTGAAAGAGTAAACAACCTTGTGGAAAAATAACTGTTCGCCCTGTTTAGCAAAAACAATTGAGCACTCAAATCAATTTCAGCCTAAAAACTTTACAGACGAAGTCCTTATGACGTCACAGGTTTATAATTACAGTTCGACGCTACCTCGTTTACCACTTCAGTGGCTTTCGCGAACTTTTGCAGAGAACTACTGTTTTCCTTTAAACAGCTGTAAATACACCGGAATTACGGCCCTTAGGAGTCTACAAGAAGTCAGTACAAAGCAATATAACCTCACGGGGGAGGTAATAAAAGCTATTTACTGCCACAGGATGTCTGACTGACTCCTCATCCGAGCGCCTCTGCGACTGCCTCACATCCAATGCTCGCTTTGTTTGACGTTTGTGTCGCACTTTTCGACATGATGCAGCAATGTATAGCACACTAGTTGATGTGTAGATAGGCACACTCTTTATATAACTTTTTACCACTGGTTACTGGGAATTTTCCCGCGGCTTTACACGCTCTTTGTTGTGCTGAAACTGGAATTTTACCATCTCTGATTTATCTATAGAAGGTAAGGATTAATGGCTTGTAAAAACTTGCTTTTTGTACATTCAGCAACAAACAGCTCTTTGTAGAAGCCCGAGTTGTTTTTACATTGTTTTCATGCAGTTTTTATTGAAAAGTAGCTTCAATTTATACGAGATGGCATAAAAGTGTAACGTAACCAGTAACCATGATTTTTACCAGTGATTTGCAAAATTTAATAACTCCATCACAAAGATAATGCCTGGGTAGGTAGATGACTTATTTTTATATCTTCCTTTGTAATAATTTCAGTAAGTCATTCTACCTACCCAGGCATATCTTTGTGATGGAGTTAATTAAATTTTGCAAATCACTGGTAAAAATCATGGTTACTGGTTACGTTGCACTTTTATGCCATCTCGTATAAATTGAAGCTACTTTTTCAATAAAAACTGCATGAAAACAATGTAAAAACAACTCGGGCTTCTACAAAGAGCTGTTTGTTGCTGAATGTACCAAAAAGCAAGTTTTACAAGCCATTAATCCTTACCTTCTATAGATAAATCAGAGATGGTAAAATTCCAGTTTCAGCACAACAAAGAGCGTGTAAAGCCGCGGGAAATTCCCAGTAACCAGTGGTAAAAAGTTATATAAAGAGTGTGCCTATCTACACATCAACTAGTGTGCTATACATTGCTGCATCATGTCGAAAAGTGCGACACAAACGTCAAACAAAGCGAGCATTGGATGTGAGGCAGTCGCAGAGGCGCTCGGATGAGGAGTCAGTCAGACATCCTGTGGCAGTAAATAGCTTTTATTACCTCCCCCGTGAGGTTATATTGCTTTGTACTGACTTCTTGTAGACTCCTAAGGGCCGTAATTCCGGTGTATTTACAGCTGTTTAAAGGAAACAGTAGTTCTCTGCAAAAGTTCGCGAAAGCCACTGAAGTGGTAAACGAGGTAGCGTCGAACTGTAATTATAAACCTGTGACGTCATAAGGACTTCGTCTGTAAAAGTTTTTAGGCTGAAATTGATTTGAGTGTCAATTGTTTTTGCTAAACAGGGCGAACAGTTATTTTTCCACAAGGTTGTTTACTCTTTCAAAATCGCATGCATAATATATAAATTTTGGTACATAGTTCAACTTCTATCTAACCATTAATAAACAATTTTAACTATAAGTTTTATACGAAACAGATTTTTTTTTCTTAGCATTATTAACAATTGTTTTTGGATTGACGAGAACACTTTCACTCTGGAAGTTCTGATGTCTTATCTATACAAAAATCTATGGCACCAATCAGAATTTTCTCTTCCTCAGCTTCCTCTTACATCAATAAAATTGGCTAGGAAATAGGAAAATTTAACTAGTTTTATTAACAACGCCCCACAAATACGCTGTAAAACGAGCAAACTATTTGAAAAGCAAACAATCAAGG